>NDGN011113909.1:0-16777 GCA_002564285.1 Tympanoctomys barrerae | reverse complement strand
GAATGGGTAGTTTAGTGGGTGAGTAGATAGATGGAAAGATGGATGGATGGATGGATGGATGGATGGATGGATGGATGGATGGATGGCATAAGAAACTCCAGCCTTGGGAGTCCAGACTCGGGGTTGGCATTAGGGTTAGAGTACAAGGGCTCAGTCATGGTTAGCTCACTTTTAGAACCATACTTCACTAGAAAAACAGTAGCAGCCCAGAGACTTGCCATGAAACCCCCAGGCTCCTGACCACAAAGTCCTATGTCCAGCTGCCCACAGGGCCAGAGGAGCAGTGTGGGGGATGGGAGGGTAGCTATTCTGTCTCCCAAGCGTTTGCTCAGGTCCTGGCCTGCTGACTGTGCATACAGCAGGTCTCTCCTCTCCAGGGCCATGCGTAATCGATGCAGGAAACACAAGCAGCTTCCACTGTGCATAACAGCCAGGACGGCCCCTCCCGCCTCTGCTTCTCCTTCTCCAGGACACTGACTTGGACACGTGGGTGGAAGCACTAGTCCTCCCCAGAGTGCAGGTGGGAGGCCACGGGCCAGTTGAGGATGAAAAATGCAGTGAGTTAAAGGCTTCTGTGGGATAGTTATATGGTTTTTAAAAGGTCAGGGAAACTATTGCTGAGATTTGAACGCCAAGCGCAACTCTGGGGCGTGATTAATCGACTAAATCTAGAGGCTTCGACCTACCTCTCCGAAGGTGAATGAATTAGTTGATTAGTTGCATGAAGTTGCTTCGCTGCCATGAGAAGGGAGTGGGTCATTGGTCTTTGGCTAGTGGCGTGCTCCAGTGAGTCACCCCCAGCCTGCCCTGGGGACATGGATCTGCAGAACTAAGAAGCACAGCCTCCCCTACAGACTGGCACCTACCAGAAAAGAACATGGGGCCGCACTGAGCAGGACCAAATGACCTTCCTTAGGCCTACATGGCCTGATTTCACACTCTCCACCCAGCTTTCTTCTCTTCTGGCTTTCTTCACTTTTCCCACATTAGAAATTTGCTTCCTGGCCCTTGCCTGGTCCTGCCCAGCCCAGAGAAGGGAGACTGGCAAGGGCTACCTCTCGTCAGACCTGGCCAGTGCTGTCTTGGCTTTGAGGAAAAAGCAGCCCCCTTGTCATCATTAAGGGTGAACACTGTGCTCACAGAGTTAGATGACCGGAGAAGGGTTGATATTACGGCCACAAGACTTGCTCTGGTCAATAAAGCCAACTGGTTTAAGAGAAAATAAAGCCCGCGTTTGCAAGTATATTAGAAGAATAAAGTAATTGCTGTCCAAGGTGCACAGAATATAAATCTCTGTTTATTTGAAATTATTACAATGTGCTATTGATTACTGAGAAGCTGCCATTGCCTTGTAAGTGATAGTTTATGAAAGGGCAATATGTTTGGCAAGGGCCTTCCCTGGCGTGACGTGCTCTGCTGTACCACACAGAAGACACACAGGCCAGTCACTGCCTGCCCCTGTTCCAGGGTCCCAAGTGTCCCAGTCACGTGGTGGGTCTCCCAAGCTCAGCAGGCAGGCACTGGGGACCCCACCCATCTGGGGCTTTGCTTGACTTGGGTCTTGCCCGATCCTGGAGAGATGCCCCTGTGAGAATCAACACCCCGATCGAGCTACATAGTGCTTTTCATTCATTCCTCTGCCTCGGGACAAAGTGACAAGCCCACAGGGTCAACACCATCGCCTGTGCCTCTTACCTCTCCTCCGTGTCCCTACTGAGCCAAGCATCACGCCCATGTACACAAGAATGGCCCATAAACATGGGCCGCATGAGTGGCCTTTTTTTTCCTTGTGTTTTTCTTTATTAAAAATGCTTAATTACAAAGGCAAGCAAGCTCATTACAATAAATGAATACATTATTTTTAAATATTGAAAAATATTTTTCTAATTAGAAAAATTAGATATACCCATAGTGGAACATTCATAAGACACAGAAAAATATTAGAAAGATAACACAAGCTACCCATCATCCCATCACCCAGAGACGACCCCGCTTCATCATTTAGGTATATTCCTTGCCAGTCTCTTCAATCTACTCATGCAAAAGCATATTTTTTCTTTCAACAAAGGTATACATGTAGCTTAGTGTTTTGTACTTCTGCCTTATTACGTAGCGGCCCTTCTCGTCATTCGATAGTCCTCAGAAGTACGGCTTTCTGGCTGTGTAATACTCCATCTGCTGGATATTCTGTGATCTATCTAGTCATTCGCTGTTGTTGGATATTTGTGATGCTTCCAGTGTTAAGCTTCAAAAATAATTCTCAAGTGAACGTTCTTGGGCAGAAACCTTTCCTTGCAAGGCGGCAAGGTCTGAAAGCTGCAGCCAGGGGCAGCTGGGGGAAAGGGCTGGATTCTGGCCCCACAGCCAGTGCAGTTGGTGGGGGCCCCCTGTTCCACTCTCGAAACCCTTACCAGTGTTGAACAAGCTACCCCATGTTTGTATTTTGAGCAGGCCCCACAAATTACACAGTCAATCCTGGTTACGGAAGAATCTTTTCTGCTGGTGCTGAGGGAGTTGGTGCCAGGTCTCATTTCGTGCCTGTGAAAATCAATGATCAGTGCGTGCTCGTCTCTGTGCCCAGCCTCACGGCTCTGGATAGTGACACGGCGGAGAATTTTTCTATCTTGGAAATTCACCCTCCACACACCTGGATGTACATATTATTGTAATCATTTGCATCTGGTGGACATGGTGATTTATCTAAACCCAAAAATGCTTAGGCCATTATTTTCTCTTTTTTTTCCTTTCAATTTCTAATCATTTCTTTCAGTTCTTCTTAAAATTTAAAACCATCGCAAAATTACCAAAAAGCTGTGAGTTTGGCTCAGGGAAAGTTTCTTCCCCTGAGCCACTTGAGAGTCACCAGTGGGGTCCCCGGTCAACCCCTGGAGGTTTTAGCATCTCTTCTTTATAAATAAGGACAGTGTCCTGCAAACCATATCTGGCTCTCCCATCAGGAATCCAACAGTGCCAGGTCACCCCGATCCCCAGTCTCTGAGAGCAGTGGTTCCAGGTGTCCCAACAGTGCCAACACTGCAAGTCCTTAATAGTTAACCGTGTCCTTCACTCTGGAGCTGTTGTTCTTCTCTGCCTTGGTTGTTGTGACCTGGACACTGTGTAAGACGATAGGTCAGCTGTCTTGTGGGCTGCCCCTCATGCTGGGATCCTCTCCTGTGTCCCCATGATCAGATTCTGCTTGTGCATCTTCAGTGGGAATCCCATACACAGCATGCTGAGCTCTGTCCAGCAGGTGGGGATGGCGATTTTACCCATTGTGGAGGATACCATTCCTGTGCAGGGGTGGACACTGTGAGGCTGTTCTTTACCCATTGTGGGGGATACCATTCCTGTGCAAGGGTGGACACTGTGAGGCTGTTCTTTCCCTTCTCGCTGAGGAGTATTTTGTAAGAAGACTCTCTGAGACCATTCCTCATCAGATCTTCAGTGTAATCCGTAATCATGTTTTCAGCCTCCCCGTTCCAGGACTCCCAGTTCCAGTTGTATTCCGTGAGTTCTAACCCGTTGCCATGGCCATTTATTTTGATGGTCAAAGAGTCTCAGGCTGGGCTGGGCCTGTGTTCGGCCTTTTTCGGGCTTCTGTGTTGTCAGGCATTAGTCCATTGCCCCCTGCGCACCTCCTTGTCTTCCAAACAAGATTTCACTCCCGTCTTGTACTTCCTGGGATCAGCCGCGTCTCCGCGGGACCCTGTTTCTTTCTGCGGAAAGTGATCTTTATGTGTACATGTGCTCATCGTTACCACAATGTCACCTCTCCTTAGCCTCTCAGGACACAGCTGGAGCATATATCTATCTATCTCAGACACGTACCCCAGAGACCTCACTCCTACCCTTTCCAATCAAAAGCTGTCTGCTGTTATCCTGAGATACATTTTCCTATGTGTTCAGTTGGGCTGTGTACAACTGATCTCACACCGCCTCCCAAAACTCCTTGCGAGGCCACCCCACGGGGCAGGCGTCTCCTCCTGCACCAGTGTGCCCTTAAAGCAACTGTCAGAAAGTCTGAAGCCACCTTCAGGATCTGGGGAAAGAGTGGCGTGATTGATTAGCAATGTCTGCCAGGGACAAAAGAACCTAAAGTATGCACGAGCCTCACACACTGTGCCCTGACGAGGGTGGCTGATAGGTGAGTCATAGCAATCGGGTGCTATATAGTCTTGAAAGAGAAATAATAATAATTACAAGGAACAAAAGTCAATAATTAAATTAAACACTAGGCACCAGCCGGGTGGTCTTGTCGTCCCACCTACTAGGTCCTAAGGAGTCAGTTCTGGGTCTGTTCCATGATTTCTGACCTACAGCCCTTGGTGGCTGCTTCCCAGGCCCCGGGCCCTCCCCTGGAGGCTGGGTGCGTCCCCTGCAGGCCTAAGAAGAAGGCCACACTGTGAAGGGTGCTGCGGCCTTTCATTTCCTTGCCAGGTTGGTCCTGGGTAGCAGCAGAAGCTGACTGTACGGGGCCTTCTGTCACCAGACAGCTCCCGGCCGGCCGTCACCCCCACCCCAAGTCCTCACCTCTGCACCTGCAGAACCTGAGCTTCTGGATGGCATCTGAAAATGCGTCAGAAGCGGGCTGACTCACTTCCTTCCTCTCCAAGCCCTGGGGCTTTCAGAGCCCAGCTGGGAAGCAGCGCCAGCCCCACGCCCGCTGGCTCCAGCTCCAGCTGCCCCTCCTCTCCTCCCAGCACTTGCTTGAGCCTAGTATTAGGTGGTGGCCTCAAGTGACCTTTGAGACTCATAAGTGAATAAAACAGAGGCCCCTCTGAGCCAAGCGGAAAAACAGAAAACCACCTTAGCAAGCAATGAAGACAGACTGCAATCAGCATAAGACAAGGGGGGAGGGCAGGGAGGGACGAGGGGTCAGCAAGCTTGACTTTGAAAGCAGAGCCTTTTAAACCTACAGCTTCCAAATATCAGCAGGAAGAGGAGCAAATGCAGAGGGCTGGGGTGTGGGGTAAATTCAGGCCTCTCTCTGAGGACGCTGGCCTGGGAGCCTGGGAGAGGAAGTACAGGACGAGGGTGGGGTCTTGGTCTCCATGTCACGCCCACCCAGCCCCGCCTCCTTGCCTAAAGATCCGGCCTCTGTTCCTCTCTTCCCCTTGACTTCTTTGGCAGCTCTACTTCATGCTCTTGTTGATTCTTGTCACTTCACTGACTGTGGCAAACACAGGGACTCTCCCATGGCGAACCTTATTGAAAGGTCAGGAGAGCAGGATTGGTGTAGAAAGGCCAGTAGTGCACGCACCCTCTCAGGGGGACAGGCACTGGGCAGTTGTCCTCCCACTGGTCTGTACCAGGTCGGGGTCCCCACCAGAAGGCGACAGGGGCAACAGGAGGGAGCACAGCCCACCCCGCTGGGGCAGGCTGCAGGGCACGCTTGTGCGAGTATGTGTGTACATACCGTGAGCACCCATGCGTGTGCGTGTGGATGTGGGTGTTTGTGGGGAGAGAAAGGGAGCGTGGGGGGAGCCGCCCTCTCCTTCCCAGACCTCAGTCCTCCTTCCCATTTGCAAGTACCTGGTGGGTCACCTGCAGCTCCAGCATCAAGCCTACACTGGCTGGAGGGCCCAGGTGCTCCAGAGGGGAACGTGCAGCAGCCTGAGGGCCCTGCCTGTATCCCTAGGTCTTCTGTGTCTCCAAGAGTCCCAGCCCTGGCCCTGGCTCTAAAATGGGTTCTCTGGTCTTCCCCGCTGGTTGATCTTTAAGAGAAGAAAGACCGTGGCAGAGGCTCCCCAGACGCAAGTGGGCGAGTGGAGCCCAGTGCTCAGCCGTGCCGGGCCAGGCCAAGGGCTTCCTAAATCCTCTCATTAAATCCTCCCTGGAATCCAGGGTCCTAGGGTGTAGACAAAGCCAGGGTGACAACCACAGGGACGGACCCAGCTCTGAGAGGCAGCGTCTTAGGCCCTGAAGCCATGACAGGTCTCTGCCGGAAAGGGGGAGCCTTTACCCAGCTCTCAGCGAAGAATTACCCCCACTTTTCCCTATAGGAGAGTGGCTGCACCCATCGGGGCCTGGCCCTGGTTATGAGAGTGTTGGGGAGAGTCAGTGAGACTGGTGTGTCCCGGGGGAGGGAGCAGAGGGGGGTCCAGGAGCAGCCTCACCTGGCCTTGCTGGCAGCCACCCTCAGCCCTGTCCCTCCGGTCACTGCCCAGGTATGTCAGGAGGTGGCCACATAACCAAAAGCAGGCGAGGCCTGGATGTCCACTTCCTGTCCTGAAGCCAAGGCACTGGATTTGGACTCCCTGATGGGGTACAGAGAAAAGTGGGGTGCCCAGCCACAGTCCTGACGATGTATTCAGGGGTGACTTCCCCGGGTCAAAGGCAAGCCTGGAAGTGACAGTCCAGCATGGAGTGCCCCTCACTTGCCCACATGAAGCAGCAGCTGGAGGTGGGGCGCCTTTGTGACAGATCCTCCGGGCTTGGGAGGACAGAGGAGTTAATGGAGGTAGGAATGGGTAGACCAGCAGAACACTCCTTCGCATGAGTCCTGTCAGAGGAACACTCTAGAAGACAGCGTTGCCTTTTCCCATCCTCATTCTAAACCACTTGTCATAAACTCAAGGACAGCTGCCATCTTCCCTTCCTGCTACCAGGGCAGACATTACTAATCCATCGCAGAGTGAGCTCCAACTGAATCTACTCCTCAGCCTGGCCCCACAGTTGCCAGATGTCCAAAGCTGGGAGTGGGAGGAAAGTGAGTTCTACCCGTCTGCTTCCCCTCCTGTCTCCGCTGTCTCCAGCCTACCTGTCTCTGACCTCTGGGCTCTCTCTTCCATTGTTGGTTTCACTCAAACATTAAACCTACCTGACCCTCCTCCTTCTAGGGCCTTCTCTCTTCCCCGGAACATAATCCTCAGTGACTTTTCTGGACTGTCCTGACTCCTGGGACCCCTTACCTTGGCTTGCTCTGTCCCCCAAAAGCAGGAGCCAGACTCTTGAGAGCAGAAATCAGTCCAGCTGCTCCCCAAGTAGGAAGGCAGGGGCCCCAGCCTGAATGTGGAAAGTTTCTGCTTTTTTCCCAGCAATCTGCTAATGGAGGCGAGAAGGGGCTCACAGTTATCAGCTGCCTCTGTCAACACTGGGGTAATGATGTGTGAACGCTAGCGCCTCTTGGTAAACTGTGAAGCAGGGCTGTTCCCATACCCAGGGGGCCCCTGTGCCCTCCAGCTGAGGAAGGTAGGGGACCACGCCTCTGCAGCGCCATCAGTCCTAGTGGGCCATCTGCTCGGGGGCAAGGTGGCCCACAGCCTTAGTAATGCATTTGTGGGACCGCAGAGCCCTCCTTCGCTTAGAACTGAAGAAATTGGCACCTTCAATTTGACAGCTCCACAGAAAGCAAGAGCAAATTTGTTTCCATTTTAAAAGTGGTGGCACTTGGGGGCATGTGGGACAGCAGGAACCAGAGCCTCCTGGGCCTAAGCAGGTGCCCCCTCATTTCTCCTCCCTCCTCCCAGCCCCACCCCCTCCTGGCCCCTCTCATTTTTTTTTCTTTCTTCCTGAGACCCAGGGCCATACCTGTGGCTAATCTCCCCTCAGCCACCAAATGGATGGGGCCAGGGCCTGGGTTCCCTGAGAGCCTCAGCTTGCAACTCTGACCTGAAAGCCAGGTGGATTCCTGCTCCTGGAAGCCAAAAGCCACTCTCCCAGGAGGGAGAGAGGGCAGGAGGACTAGGATTCAAGTTAGGCTGACAGCCTGTGTGTGTATTCCTCGCTACTCTCGCCCACAGGATGGTCTTTGGGGGGACACTGAAGGCCAAACTCCCATGGAGACATGACCATGTCCCTAGCCCACCTCCAGGGCATCCATTCTGTTTCCGGTACCCCAACTGCACTTGCAGGCTGAGCAAAGGGGCCTCCTCCATTGCTGAACCCCGGGGTGCCAGGCATTAGCGCCCTTGGGCTGCTGCAACCAATTACCACCAACTGGGTGACTTAGAAGGAGCAAACTATCTCAGTTCAGGAGCTACAAGCCCAAGGTCCTGCCTGCCTCTTCCACCTCCTGGTGGCATCTGTCAGCCCCTGGTGATGTGTGGCTTGTGGAGCCATGACTCCCTCCAGGATATGTCACTGTGCCTTTTCCAAATCTCCTTTCTCTTATGAGGATGAGGTCTTGGATTCAGGGCCATCCTAAGCCCTTAGGACCTGGTCTTAATTTAATGAATAGATCTGCAGAGATCCGATTTCCAAATAAGGTTGCATTCTGAGGTTCTAAGTTGGCACAAATTCGGGGGCAATCCTGCTCAGCCCAGCCTGGAGTGGGTTGCCCCCCAGGGGATGCTGCTACAGCTGCACCCCAGCTGGCCACTGGACCCGGGCGCTGCCTGGCCCTTGCCTGGCCCGGCCGGATCCTGCAGGGTCCACATAAGATCCTTGTGGGGGTCTGGAGCCCTGCAGAGCATCTGGGCGGCTCTGTGCTCCCGCAGCTCAATGGTCCATCCAGGAGCAGCAAAGGTGTCGCGGTGTGCTTTCCCAGCTGTCCCCCAGCTGTGATGGTCCAGGACCTGGGCTGTCCTATTGCTTTTTTTGTACAAGGTCTGCATTTTCTAGTAGGAAAGCCAATGAAACTATAATTTTCAGTGCTTTTAAAATTTCCTGGTAAAGCAGTGTACATCCATGGCAAAATGGCGGGGTTCAGTGGGCAGATCCGCTCTGTTCCTCCTATAGCTCCCTTAAGTCAGCTAAGTGGCGCGTAATTGAGCACAAGCTGTGTGCCCGACTGTGGCCCAGACCTAGGGCCCGTGAGTGTGCTTTGAGCTGGCCAGCATCAGCCAGTGTCTCTGCGGAAGGACTTGGGGAGGCCAGGCCTGCTCCTTCTGAGCCCCTGGAGAAGGAGGTAGAAGGCAGGTGCACTCCGTGTCGAGCTCCGTCTCTCCGCGGACCCCTGCAGCTGAGGGTTACCAGCTCTCCGCAGCCCTCTGCTTTCCCTGCCACCCTCCTGTGACCGCTTCCCCTCTGGCATCAGACTCTGAGCCTCTTATCTCTGCTTCCCAGAGCCCTGCTCTCCCCAGGGCCACGGGCCCTGCACTGTGCCTGGCCTAGGCGGAAGCCTGGGCCTGCAGTCTCAAGCCCCTGGAGGGACTGGATTCAATCCCGGAGCAGCTGGCATTTCCCTTTGAACCTGGCAGGAGAGGAGGTCTGAAGAGGGAGGCAGGCCTCCACAGAGCCTCGAGCTTGCAGGCCTCCCCGCCCACATACACACACCCCCATCCAGGTGGAGGACCCGGCAGGGCCTGATCTGCTCCTCCGGCTCCAGGAAGCTCCTCGCTGTAGCCAGGGCCCAGGCTGTGGATCCTTCTAAGTTGCCCACGGGGAGGACTGCTAGGTGACAAGAGATCTCCAGTGCCCCTCCTTCCCCACTCCCATGCCACCTGCTTTGTTCCTGTGTCCTGGATGGAGGTCAGCAGATTGGGGATCAGTGCGCCCCACTCTCTGTGGGGTGCAGGGCCAGCCACCAACCAGTGGAACCCGTTCACCCGCTGCTGTGGCAGGAGGCCACAAAATTAAAGGATTTCGGCAGCTGTAGTCATTAAGATAAAAGTCACACTAATGACTCAAGCGTTATTTAGTTCTGATATCTTAATTTAATTGGATTTTTTTTAATTAAGAAAAAGACCCATAATCCTGCCAGCACCAAGCTGCTGTCACATTTCTGGAAGGCCGCCTTAAAGGGCTAGGGCCCAGCCCGGTGTTCACCGAAGACCCGGAGAGTCTGGGGAAGGGGCCAGGGACCTGGCATCTGGGCAGAGAAGGAGCCACCCAGAGAGAAGGCCCACGCACCTCTGCGCCCATGGGTGCTGGGGTGGTGGTCACACCACCCCACCCGCTGGGGTCCCAGGAGCAGCCTCCAGCACCCGCCAGCATCTCCACATGCCATATCTAGACACCACCTCCGCTTCCTGTCCCTCCACTCAGTGAGCTTGTCCTTGTTAAGACCACATGGTCCTGCCAGGGGACAGGAGGCTCAGGGGTCTCTACCTCCTGGGCCTCTGGGGTTACGGCCTCCCTCCTACCAGCTCTCAGAGCCAGGGCTCCTTGGCGAGAGTGATAGATGGTTTGCCAATAGGAGTGGAATGAAGCTTTAACAGTGTCCGATTAAAGAATCAGGGTGCAGAGAGAAGCAAAAGGCCTGACTGCCGGCTTCATCTTTTCTCCACGATGCAAAGCTTAGAGCTCCGCAGTTCAGCGTGTGTCATGGTAGGGGCCAGGGCTAGGGTTAGGTCGGAGGGATAGGCCTCAGGGTGTGTCGGAAGAGAATTCCAGAAAGAATCACAAGTTGAATTTCCAGAGAGCTTCCCAAACGTGTCTGTGCTCTCAAATGAGAGCTTGGCTCTCTGTGCTTCTTAGGAAAGCGTGATTTTTCTGTCGTTTGAGGGATTCTTTGTACAAATCGATGCATCTCCGTACAAACACATCAGAGGCCCAGGTGGAAAGCAGATCTAAACCAGCTCGGAGTCCACACACAGAGGGGTCGTTCTTCTCCTCCGCACCCCCACTGATTTGCCCCCTCCCAAAGGGAAGGTGAGGGCACAGGGTCCAGGGGCGCCTGCACAGGACCCTGCACCCCCACCCCAGACATGTCCGAGGTGCAACCTGAGGAGGCCCAGCAGAACCTGTGGGCTCCCCAAGGTGTTGTGGGGTAGGAGAAATCCCTGTCCCCTCTGGGCCTCATTTTGTCCTCTGTGAAAGGAGCCACGGGTAAGGCTGTCTGTGAGCCCGTCAGCCCCCAAGGGCCTGTGGCCACCGTGCCGAGAGTGTGTCCTTGCCCCCCAAACCAGCCGCAAGAGCCTTCAGATGCCCAGAGACAGCAAGGTTGGCTGGACCAGGGTGGGGTCAGCAGGAGCAACAGATGGCTGTGCCTGAGATCACTGATACACATTTCCACTGGCCTCAGACCCGGTGTCACCCAACTCAGTATCAGTACTCCAATCACTCCGCAGTGACAGTGCCTAGAGCTGGCTTGTCAGCTTGCTCCCGTGGTTCCCTTAGAGAAGGACATTGTAAGCTAATGGTGCTGGGGTGGGCAGTCCAATGGCGCAGAGAGCAAGGACCAGCTGAGAGCAGGGCCAGGCAGGGCTGGAAGTGGCAGGAAGGGACGTGCATGTCCACCTCACTGCAGCCCAGCGCATCCAGAGGACCTCCCAGAGCCCCAAGCAGCCAGAACCTCAGTGTAGTGATCAGGACAGAAGTGGGAGCCAGACAGGCGCCAGAGGTAAGCTGCACCTGGGCGCTCAGGGTGGCAGGGAGCTTCCAGGCAGATGAGGGGCTAAAGCATCCGGGTCCCTGCAGCATCCAGGTCCAAAGCACCCACTCACGGGGCTAAAATCAGAACTGCCAGGACATCCCAGGGGCTCAGAGGGGGCGATGGGCAGACAGTGGATGGGTAAGCAGAGTGTGGGTGGGCAGGCGGGTATCCTGGCTCCTGCAGGCAGGGCCACCTACACTAGCATATGGCTCCCAGGGGAGACAGTGGGCTGGCTGCACAAAGAGGCTCTCGCAGGCAGAGCAGAGCCTGCCCGGCATGCAGGAACCCTCAAATCTGCCACCCACTGTCACCAGAGTCCCCTGCCCCATGTCCTCTAGCTCTGGGGCAGGCTGGGCTCTCTGAACTTGTTCCCAGAGACAGAAAGGGCTCCAGGGTGGGAGAGAAGAAGGCTCCAGCCAGCCCCAGCCCACAGGCCAGCTGCTGCATCAAGTCTGTGGAGAGAACACAGAGGTCTCATCCCCACGCTCCCAGTCCAAGGGTAGTGGCTAAGAGGAAGAGTTGGAGCCGTAGGCCAAGGCAGAAAGAGTCAGGCAGATACTTCTGGCCAACACAAGGCCTGAAGGCCAGCCCCCTGCTCCCCCACACACAGAGAGAGCTTTCAGCCCACTAAAATCTGCTATTATGACAAGCTTAGGAAAAAGTTACAGCAACCACCTCGGACAATTGTTACTCATCATATTTTATGGTGCTTTGTCGGGGCTTGAACACGTGGAGGCACTCAGCTGTTGATTCAGCACTTTCTGCCTGGTTTGGGGCATAGCTCAGTTTGATACCAGCAGCTGCCGCCCAGCCCAGACACAGCAGGCAGGAACCTCTGCCTGGCTCCAGGCAATCACCCCGAGTGCCAGGATGGCCCTGCCCGTGGCTGCCACCGCTCCTGTCCCTTTCACAGCTACCTGCCTCCCCTACAGTGCTGGGTCCTTGTTGTACTACCATGTATCATGAACTGTTATCTCCTCTTTTTTGGAAATGCTCCCTGCCCCGACTGTCTGGAGATGCCAGAGTTGTCACACAAGGTGGCTAGGGAGGCGGAGCAAACTCCTCCAGTGGACAGCGAGGCAGGGCTGCGTCCTCCCACGGTGCCTTTTACCTGTGCCAGGCCCTTCGCCCACCACGACCTCTAGGCTCTGAGCCAGGTGGCACTGGTCCATTCACCCCCTGGCCCACTAGCTGTGCCCTTGGCGCATCTCCCAGAGCCCCTGCTCTGGCCAGAGCCCAGAGTCACCTCCCCAGCTGGCCCTCTTGTCTCCATGTGTCTGGGGCTGCCAGGCCCACCCCAGAAAGCCTGGGTATCCCCTTTGTGCCTTCAGGAGAGTTTGTAATGGGCTCCTCATCCTTCTGTCCCTCACCCCACTCAGGCACCCCACTGGAATCCCCCATCCTCTCTTTCCTGGACTCCTCCAATCACACTGGGGTCACAGGGACAGTGAGGATGCCAGTGTCTGCCACCAGGCCTTTGCCCCGCTGCTAGAGATAAAGGCACCTGCCGCCAGGACAAGACCTCGTGGTCTGCGATTCGAGGGGCGCTGGTCCAAATCCACAGGAAAAGACCCAGCGTGCTGGGACCAAAGGAGTTATGCTCGCTGGGGAATTTGAGTCCTAGAGTGGCTCAGGAACTTGCCAAACGCAATGTGGCTGTGCACATGCGCATTCAGCAAGCATCAGCCATGCGCACGCTGTGAGCAGCACTCAGCGCAGACCAGGGTAAGCCTTATCCCAGAGACCGAGGTCCAGAGGTAGATCCGTGAGAGAGGAAAGAACCCGGGAATCAGGCGGTGGCCGGAGGTGGGGGTAGGGCCAGCGTGGGAGGACCAAGGATCGGTCGTGAGACAGACCCACAGGGTCTCTTCAGGCAGCGAGGTTTTGGAGTTCAAATCAAAGTTGAGTCCTGGGCTAGGCTAGAGCAGTGTTGTTCTGCCTGATGGTGGGGCCGCTGCTCAGGAAGCCGGGCCCCACTCAAGAACGCAAGAGAGAGCAGGCAGGTGCTGCGGGAGAGCTGCCTTCGCCCTTGCCCGTGCCGGCCAGCTTCCCAGGCAAAGTCTCTCCCTCCGCTCTAATCCTCCACCTCCCGGAGGAGGCACGCTGTTGGGATTACGGCGGCTGATGGGATTTGTAAGGGGCTGTGGGAGGGCGCTGCCTCCGGATCCTCACGCTGTGGTTTATAGTGAGCTCTGAAGATTAATTAGCGTGGGCCAGCGTCTTCACTGGCGAGGGCCCGGGAACCTGTTTATTCAGATACTGCTTCCCACGGAGACAGCAGGGGGCGCGGCGCAGCGGCAGAGCAGGTACTTAGCATGCGCCAGGGCTGGGGCTCTCTATCCAGCCCCTCAAAATAAAACAAACTCCCTGCTCCCCGTCAGGAGGCACCTGCTCCGCCCTGCTTCCTGGGATGGCCTTCTGCACCAAAACTGCCATGGAACGAATTCCAGGAGTAGGGATGTACACGTGCCCCTGGGGATGCCCGCGCAAGTGCAAGCTCGAAGTGAGACACAGCCACTGTCCAGGACGCTCTCTGCTGTCCCTGTGTGTGTGGAGAGGGTATCAGGACAGGATGAACAGGGCCCGGGAGGTCCCTGGGGCAGGAGAGGAGCAAGACAGCAAAAGCAAGGAGTTGGAGACGGAGAGGCCCCAAGAAGCAGGGAACACTGGGGCAGAAATGGTGGTGAGAAAGAAAGAGAAATGGAGGCGGAGAGGAAAAAAGAAGAAAAGAGGCCAGAGGGGAGGGTGGGGAAGGGAGGGGGCCAGAGTGTAGGGAAAAGCATGCAGAAAGGGCTGGGACGGAGAGCGGCAGCAGAGGTTTCTGAGGCCACTGCTGTTCCCTTGGGGCCCCTGTGCACCTGGATGTGCCCCCCAGAGAATCCCTTTTGTCCCTCCTCCTTCTGCTCAGCACCCCAAGGAGAGGGAAGCTGCAAGCTGATGACCCACTGCAGGGCAGCAGGTGGGGTGTGGGTGGAGGAGGGCGTCTCAGCAGGCAGCCCTCCAGATCCTGACAGCCTGGTAGAGACGGCAGGGGCCCAGAGCAGAGGGCTGGGCCTTCCTCACCCCAGGACCGGGCTGGCGCATCCTGGGACCAGGCATCTCTAGATGCTCTTTGACCCACCTGCCTGAGACCCCACGATGGCCATGTCCTGCTGTTGGAGACCCCAGGAGCCTGAGCTCCACAGAACAAGGAATCTACAGGCTGCTTTATGTGGTCACCGTGGGGGTCTGGGCCTCAACTCTTGGTTTGAGGACACTCTAGAAAGAAAGGCAGAAGTTGCCCTGTGTCCTGTGTTCCTAGAAGCCAAAGATATGGACTCTGGGAAGACCCTGGCTGGGCCCTGGGCTCCCCCAGCTCTCCTCGCCCCTCTCTGGGCCTCCTGTCCATTCACAAACAGTAGAGTCGACCCCATCTCTGGAGGGTATTCGGAGAGATGATTAAGGTTATTTTTAAGTATGTAAAGTGGTCTTTGGAGACAGGCCTAGTGTAAATAAGGTTGGTTTTATTACTCATAATAAACATTTATTAAGCACCCCCCCACCGAGCTCTAGGCACTGCATGGAATACCAAAGAGACCCCAGCCCAGCCTGAGCCAAACTTACCCCCGCCCACCTTGCCTCTTCCCTCCCTTGGTCCCTGGCAAGCAGAGGGGACCCAGCCAAAGCCACCAATGGCTGCAGGCAGCCACAGCTCCAGGGAAACCTCAGGCTCAGATCTCAGCCTAGCTGTACCTCTGTGCCACCCAGGGACTGTGGGTTCCTCCTGGGCTGTGGCTCACCTAGTGGGCCCCTCCCCTCAGTCCCTCATGCTAGAGGGGAAGGGGGAAGGCACCCAGGCATGCCTTCCTGTGTGTCATGGGCTCTCTCCTGGGAGGACAGGGCAGTGGGGCCTGGTGAGCAACGTACCTTCTGTGGGTACCTGGAGCTCCTCACCTACTTAGTAGGCCAGCGGACAGGTGCTGGGCACCCTGGGGACACATGGATGTCACATGAGCCTGATCAGCAGGGAGAAGGGACAGCCAACAAGGGAAGCCGATCCACAAAAATCAGGAATCCCTGGGGTTCCCTGCATGTCCCAGCTAGGGACAAGGTCTGAGACAGGCCAGGCACTGGGCACATGGCCATTAGGTACAGATGTGCAGACAGCCAAGTGGCCGTGAGTGTGCAGAGGTTGGCGGGGATGGGGCTTCACCTCCTGTGGTTCTCCAGGGCCCTCTGAGAAGGCGACACTCCCAGACTCTGACAGAATACGAGGCAACCAGTGCCAGTGGGGAAGGGCACTCCTGCCGGAGGCCGGATCCCAAGGTCAGGAGAGCCTGTGCCTGCCAGGAACAGGACAAGCACCACTACCACAGTCCTGAGGGAAGCGGTGGCCATGTGCACAGGGCGGGTAGGGCCACCGCCCAGAGGGCCGCCTGTCTCTACCTGCTATTACGCACACCATCTGCACGGCAGACAGAAGCCATGACAGGAACACTCAAGAGCTGGGCTCTGCACCACCAGGATGATGGTGGAGTAACATGGGTGACAAGGACAGCAGTGGACCGATGGGAAACAGGCATAGGGACAGACCAACAGGCCCAGCCCTGCACCTGCCTGGTTTCACTGTGAGCTGTCCACTGGGGGCTGCCCCAATAGCTCCTGACCAGCTACGCTAGCATTGTCCCAGGCCCTTGTGAAAAGGCACATTGCAAGGGGCCTCACTGCAGGGGCTGGCAGGGGCTCAGGATCTGTATTTGCACAAGAGGTACAAGGCTTCTGATGGGCAGGAGGACTCAGGACTCAGCCTGCTCCACGCATCTTATCCTGGGCTCACCCACCTCCCAGGGAACAGGGCAGACTCTGGTCCTGAATAAACACTCTATGATCATAGCAGCCATTGTCCACATGGCCTCACGCGTGCAGCACGCTCTCATTGCTGTGCCTGCTCAGTAAAATGAGGGAGACACTATTACCAGCCTAACGAGTGTGGCAAGGAGCAAGTGATTTAACAGTTGGTAAGCTTGTAAAATATGGCCAGGCCGTAACAGGTGATCGGTAAATGTTTATCTCCATCATCATCTCCATCATTATCATTACCAATATTAGCACCATCATCATAGCCATTGGCATCCCCATCACCACCATCCCCATCACCACCATCACCATCACCACCATCCCCATCACCACCATCCCCATCACCATGGTCACCACCACCACCACCGCCACCACCACTATCACCATGGTCACCATCACCATCATTACTATCACCACCATCACTGTCACCACCATCATCACAATCTCTATCACCATCACCACCATCATCACCATGACCACCACCATTACTACCATCACCGCCGCCACCACCATCACCACCACCATTACCATCATCATGATCACCACCACTGTTACCACCATCATCACAATCACTATTACCATCATCACTATGACCACCACCATTACTGCCACCACCACAATCATCACCACCACCACCACTACCACCACCACCACCACCACCACCACCACCACCACCACCACCAC
>NDGN011113901.1:0-11327 GCA_002564285.1 Tympanoctomys barrerae | reverse complement strand
TTCCTTCCTTCATTTTGAGTGCTGGGTATTTGTCCCAGCAATGAGTAAAAAGTAACTAAGATAAGCCTCTAGTACACAGATGCCCTCTGAGCGCTTCCTCGTCCGACTCTGGCTGGCCGTCATAAGCCAACTTGTAATTTCCTGTATGCTTGTACATCGCGTGTTCTATCCGTTCCTCTAGTAAAACCCTGACTGATACAAGTGGGTAGGAGCGGGAGCGCCCCACCCGGGTCTTGAGCTCTCCAGGTGGCACCGATTGCTGGGATTTGACACACAAGTCAAGGTGCTCATGACAAGATTGTAGCGAAGAAGGAAGACACAGCTCTTTTCTCCACCTCCCCTCCTTTACACCTGGTCTGGCCACTATCCCCCAGCACTGCGGAGGTGCCATGTGTGGACGGCAGGCTGACTGCTGGGTGAGGGACAAGGAGAAGCAAAATCAGAGCCCATACAGAGCTGAAGGCGGGACTCAGATGGGGGGCTGCCACCCCAGACATGGTTGTGACAGGAAGAAACACAGGCCCAAAGCATCAAGCCAAGGTCAAGGCCAGGGAGAAAACAGAACCTGAAGCTGAGATGGGGAGGACCCAGAGAGAAAGAGAGACAAAGAGAGGAGGAGAGAGCAGAGAAAGGAGCTCGGAGCTTCCTGACCCGACACAGGGCGAAGGGGTCCCAAGCCTGAGCTCCCAGGGTGACACTGAGTGGGGCAGCTGAGGACATCGAATGTCCAAGGAGGCTCCTGGGGCTGTGTGCCCAATGTCCTCCTCACACAGCACTGCCGTGAGCACACAGGTGTTTCAGGGCTTGGCTGTTGGGGGGCTGTGTCTGTGTGTGGGTGTGTTTCGAGAGGGCTGTTTCTGCCAGGACTTGAGGGTCCAGAACAGCAAATAACAGGCTCTCCAAGTATGCAAGTCACCCGTGCTCTCCCTGACTGGAGCTGGAGTAAAGCTATTCTTTCTTACCTATAATCCACACTTAGAGAATGCATTTTGTTTAGCAAAAGCAGAGAGCTAAATTAATTCTTGGTTTCTGTCCAGCTATGACTCTGGGAGAGTCGTGTAGCTACTGCTGATGTTGGGTTAGCACCCTCAAAACTAGCCAAGCAAGCATTCCGGAGCCCCTCGTCCCTCGGGAAGGCCTCCTCCAGTCTGTCAAGGCTGTGCTCTGCGGTTACGGGCCAAGCAATACTCCAGCGCAGGCTAACAGCGCGAAGAGGCTATTTTACAGATGGATGGGAACATGTGGCGTACTTCTGTCCTGTTCCCCACATTGAATATATCTGCTCTGTGACTCCTACTTGCAGTGAAATGGAGAATTGTGATTTATGTGTTTCAGGCTTTTTTTTCATATCACACCACTGACAGAACAAAATCACTTAAACAAAGGCAGCCCAATGTCACCTAAGTATTTGGCATTTGTTTTCACCGTGGCATGAGAGGGCCATGTGGAACCCCCTCCTGACTAAAACAGGACATTAGCTCCATCCTGCCATCACACTCCAGCGCTTCACAGTGTCTAGCAGAGTTCTGGATTCCTACCCCAAGAACTGTAAGCTCAGAAAGATTCTCCCCCAACACACCCTGTTCACAAATTGCAACCACTTCGCTTTCTGAAAATGTTCCTTTAAAAGAAATGTAGGCTAAGAAAAAGGGAACAAGGAGGGCCTCCATTTATAAATGGTGCTCTTTTTATTCAAACTATTTCTGAGAACAGGCAAATTATCATAATCTTCCTAACAGAAATATACAATTCCACCTAAGAATTGCCATTACCTAAGCTAGTGAAAAGCAAAGTTCCTATTAGATGCTGAGATAAATCATCTGTATGTGCTCCTGTGTGCTCCCTGGCAACTCCTTGTGAATTTCAAGGTTATACATAATTCCCGGTGCCGGTCCGTGCTGGTATTCTAATGTGGATTATTTGTACTCCGCTGTGGCTGCCATTTCTTTTGATTTAATCATTACCCCTGGCGGCCGGCGCTGGGCCTCTCGGCACACTCACGGGAACGAGCCACGGTCCCACCGAAGAACACCACCGATGTTGTGAAAGCAGACAGCTTGGTCCACGCAGAAAGTCCCGGGTTTCCGTGTAGACACTCCTATTTACTCTAAACAGTAGGGTGCGCTTTGCTGGAGGGCCTTTGAGCAACTCTTTAGCCATTTTAAATCTCTTCTAGAAATCTTAAGAAAGAAATAAAATTCAGCCTCAAGCATCTACTTTTTGTTCTTAACAGAAAATCAGGTCCTGTATGGCTCAAATGAGCTGAAGGGCTGGAGCGGAGCCCGAAGGCTGCAGGGCTGGGCCCCGGGAGCGCAGAGCGCTCTGTACAGGCGGACCCAGGCCAGCCCGTGGGTGCACCTCCCAGGTGGGCGGCCGGCGAGCTCCAGCCCCTGCGGGAGGAGCCGCACGCCCAGGCCCTTGTTCCCTCCTCACTGTGGGTCCCTGGGCTGCCTGACCTCAGGGGACACAAAGAGGTCACAGGAGCCCACGCCGTCTCCACCTCCATAAGAAACACACGGAAGGCCCGCCTTTCCTGTCCCCGAGAGTGGGGCAACAGTGGACTGTGCTCTCCCACCCGCCGGAGTCCTCTGTCCTGAGCAAACGCCACATCCCCTGAGGGCCCCGAGAGTGCCCCCACACGGCAGCACACAAACACACACACACACACACACACGCACCTTCTCAGGTTGCGGGTGGATGCACCACACAAGACAAATGCGGCAGCGAGAAAGCGCCCCCGTCTGCCCCGGCGATACCACACTGCCCCAGGAGCGGGCGGTGGTGCTGCGAACCTGAGCTCCTAGCTCACAATGCGTGAGTGTGCAGTGAGCGCTGCACGCGAACAGCGGAGCACGGCGGGAGGCGAGGCCTTGCACACCACCTGCCAGGCCACACTCTGCGGCCGAGGGCACGGGGCTTTCTTTGGTGCTGTCCTCGTGGAAGCAATGGTGTTGACAAACAGAAGAACCCTCACCAGAAGCAGTTGAGAGCAGAAAGTGATTCCGCAGGGGCGGAGCTGGCCACGCCCACCACGCGCTTCTTCCTGGAGGTGGCGCTGGGGCCTCCTCAGAGCAGGGGAGGAAGCTTAGGGGAGCGCCGCGGAGCGCTATGCGCTCACCGTAGACCTGGGAACGGACGAAGGTCCCTGCGGAGCTTCCCCGAGCTGTTTGCAGGTCTACGTGCGCACCTTTCCACATGCGATCCTGTTGCTTGTGCTTCTGCGATGCTTTTCATCAAGACATTTTGCCTCTTCAAGAAATGAACTTTGATAAGAATTGTCTTGGCTATTATTTGATAACAATTTCTGACATTTTTTAAATATGTAGGTGTGTGTTGAAAATAATTTTTCTGTGGCTTAGATTTGGTACAGCCTGTAGAAGCTCTGACCCCAGACTTGGTTCTGATCCAGACAGAGGTGTGAGCTAGGGATCGTGGGATTCGCCTATGGGCCCAGTGACCTAAGAGGCTGAGGCAGAAGAATATCTTGAACCCAAAAATTTGAAACCAACAATAAAGTGGGGTTCTGCATCTTAAAAAATAAGCACTAACCAACATAAAAAAAAATTAGATTTGCTTTCTTTCACTAAGGGCTTTCAAATATGGAGAGCTTATTAATTAGTCTATTAATTCCAGGTGTAACACCGGCTGGCTAGATGTGAGGAGTTTGTCTCATTTCTCAGAACAAAACTTTGTTTCTGGAGAGCTATGCCGGAGCCCTGCCGAGTTCTCATCGTCCCGCGCACACCTTTGCGGGGATAGAGGCGCAAGCGACAGCCCGCCTACAGACCGCGTGGGCGTAAACAAGTGTGCGTGTGAGCAGGAGCGAAGGCCGCGCCCCCTGTCCTCCTCTCCTTGGGAATTGCAGTCTGTAGCGGGCTTCCTCGCAGGCCAAGTAATAATTTAAACTTTGTAAACTTATGAATTAATAAAGCAAAACCACTTTAGAATGTTTGATGTCATATTCTTCCCCCAGAGATAGAAAGAAAACTCCCCTGTGCCAATGACACAGCTTCACTGCGATGAACTACTGGTAGCAATAGATTGGCTTCACTGTCTGGGCGTTAGGGAGCATAGGAAGGGACCCATAATTGGGAAGGTGAAAATCATTATTGGGGGCAGCTATGACCTAGTCCTCAGGGTGTGTGCTCAGTCATTCCGTCTACCACATCATTCCTGTGGTCACGCAGGACCTCGCCAGGCCGTGTCCGTGGGGACCTGCACCACTCAATGTCATGAACCAGACCTTTGCTGGCCAGGTTGATAAGAGTGCTCTCAGACAGGGGAGGCCACTGGCAGCGCCTCCTTTAAAATAGTGCAAGATAAAAACATTTTATATTAATAAATGTGTACATACATGTATACTCACATGCATAGACACGCATTTCTCTACTCCAGAGAGCCTTGGGATATTCATGATTCATTTTGTGCTGATAATGGTCAAATGTAGCGCAGAGCACGTATGCCTTCATCTGAGCCACAGCAGAACGAAGCGTCCCTTGTCATGCACTCGGGCCTGAGTGTGCGACTCCGAGTGGAGCATCAGAGACGGCTCTGGGAGAGGGTGGGCGGCAGCCCGAGGTCTGGGAGGCACAGGGCTGCAGGCTGCATCGCAGGTACAGGGTTCAGGAATGCACCCTCCAGCCTGTGCGTCGCCGAGAAGCACCTGGACAGTGTACGCAGAAGGATGCCACAAAGGCATTTGGTCCCATGCTGTGAGGTGCAGGTGAGCTCACACGCCCCAGTGCACTTCCCTTTGCTGAGGTTGCTCGGATGGCTGTGGGGAGGATGGGGTGCAGGGCACTGGCCCCAGCGGAACACTTGGCGGCCCGGAGTGCTGCCCAGAAGAAAGGCCAGGGCAGGAAGTGGACCCACCGTAGTCTGTCTGCATCCCACCGCTGCTCACAGACAGCACCACAAGGTCCTGGCTGTCCTAGCTGAAGAAAGAACAGGAAGCCAGAGCTAGATCCGAGCTCGCCTCCCCTGCGCAGGAGGAAAGGTGCCGCTGTGCCAGAATCAGGAAACACAGACTGAGAGGAGACTGATGTGAGGGCTTTCATTTAGGGAACGCTGGACTTGAGGTGTGGATAGCAGGGCACAGTCCTGCAGGACAGGGGCTGGGCTAAAAGCCCTCCAGGCCTGGGCACAGCCTGAGGTCCTCCATGCAAACAGAAAGCCAAGGGCGAAAGAGGGCACCCAGGGTGAGAGAGATGAGAGCTCAGGGCCAGAGAGGAAGAATGCTGCCAGGACAGGCGTCCCTAACTCAGTGGCAGCTGTCGCCCTGAGTGCTGGTGGCCAGCACCCACAGCAGAGAGCTGAGGGGCACGTGACAGATGCAGAGGTGACCAGACCTTCTCACTTGGGTGCAAATGCAGAAACGGGCATCAAACATCCACCTATAGGATGTGGTTATTAGCTTGGAACCTACAATGAAGTCAGTAAAGCAACTGGGTCAAAGCTGGGCTAAGAGCGGCAGCCAGGACAGCAAATGTCACACCCAGAGCACAGTACCCCATGTAGGCGCACTTCAAGGTTCACAGGTGCACAGCCCTCCCAATCGCCACTGCAGCGGCATAGGAGAGACTCAGGAATGAAGCCAAACAGGAACCAAAGAATGAAGCTATGGTTTGACAGTAAGCCTGAGCAGGCTGCGCCCTCCAGAAAGCAGAGAAGCGACACCACCTGTCCCTCTCCGCCTCTTGGTGAAGACACCCCAGTCTTACGGGAGCAGCTGAGCGGACCCAACCGCCCAAGAAGCAGTGACTCACAGTACAGCAGAGCATGAATCCTCTAGAAGGCAGGCTTTTCTGGAAGCAAGGAGGAGAAAGAAAGTTGGGATCCTCAGGATAGATCTGTAGGCTAAGGAGGCCAATGAAAGGCCCAGGCAGAGCTGTCCACAACCTGGCCACGGTAAGCACCACGAGCCACACGACGGAGGATCCCACAGGGAGGTCCACTGTAGCCTGGCCACCCAGCAAATGGAGAAAGGACACAGAGGAACAAAGGTGCTCAGGCCTGCCCTCCCCCCAAGAGGGGCGCACCTGACTCCTAGGCAGGGTCCTGTGGGAAGGGACAGGAAGCCCCTGAAGGAGCACCCTGTACCCCAGCCAGGTGGACAGTAAATCATCTAAAGCTGTCAATGAGGATGCAGGAGCACCATGTCAAAGTGGTCACTGCAAAAAAACAAGGCACTTCTCTGCAGAGATGGCAGGAACAACCGCTGAAAGTTGGAACCAGTACCCAGCAGGCCCTCAGCTCAGGGCTAGGAGCCCTGTGCAGAATGTCCAGAGTAAAGGAGTGCAGCTGGCAAGCCACAGCAATGGGTCACAGCTGTCCAAAGGCGGGTGACAATATCACCATATGAGAGGGCGGTGGGGCTTAGTGGCATTCAAGAGCTGGGACCATTTGGGGTGTCCACTGGGGACCCCAGTGTCTTACAGTGCCAGAGCCTGTAAGAAGGGAAGACAGATCCCAGCAGCATCAGGACAGCAGAGTCTGTACTTGCACACGTGCCTCTGTTCACTGTGGCCAGGGCCTCACCGACAGTTGGCTGCCCACAGCTTAGAGCCACTGCAGAAGGCAGCTGTGGCCCCATTCCATGCCAGCTTCCTGGTCTCAATCAGAGGGGAATGACTGGAGCCGGCTCGCAGGAGCGGAGCAGGAGGGTCAGTGGGCTCGGCCTCCTGGGACATTTTAGCAGAGCAGAACCACTACCAAATTGATTTGGGGTTTGCTTGTGACATGATATGTGTAAGTTTCTTATAAACACTTGCTCCTCTGTTTCTTCCATGGAGTGTGTGTGTGTGTGTGTGTGTGTGCGTGCGTGTGTGCGCACCCGTTTGGGGAGAGGCAAATTTAGCTTTAATTCCAACCTCAGTTCTCTTCTGCTCTGTCACCCACCCCACCATGCCTAACATACATGAGCACACAGAAAAACACATGCAGTCATGGTTTCCCTCTCCTGGAAAGTGCATTTCTACTGAGCGGCCTGGGCGCTCACTCTCTGCAGCAGTTGAATTTAGCAGTGTTTGCACTTGGCAAGCGCAGCGTGTCCACCCACACTCCTCAGCACCTTCAGGCTTCCCGCCACTCCATGAGGACCTGCTTCATCTTGAGGCCTCTGTTACCTCAGGAAGTGGCTCCGATGAGCTCACAGTGACTAGATTACGGACATCCCCAACAGTGACTTCCAGTGGGTCCTGCCCCCTGTCACACCAGTGCGTGGGGCAGTGCTGACACGGGCCAGAGCCACAGTGGCTTGGGAACTCTGGCTTCCCAGGCCATCAGGGGAGACAGCGCTGTGTCTCCCTCTGCCCAGAGACCCTGGCTCATGCCTCCTCTTTGGGCAGCATGTTAAGCATGCCCTAGTCAGGGTGATCAATTAAATGCTCACGCACTCCAGGTCAAACCTGGGCTGAGGCCGGAGCACCAGCTGTGCGCAGCCCTCAGCCTTCTGCGCTAGACTTCTGGTCTACCTGAAGCTAGTCTGGATCTCAAGATATTTACTCTTCAGTGTACCTGAGAACAGTCTCGTTATCATTAAATCATGCTTAACAGAAATATGTGACCACTCAAAAAAACAAAAGCCATGCTATAAAAGTAGAATTCAAATGTTCCTTAATGATACCGTGGTGGGCTTTGCTTTGTTGCCATGTTTATTTTACAATAAAATAATAGAAAAATCACTGTGAGGCTGGCAGTGAATTTTTTGACATTGAAGACTCTTTTGGGCACTGCTGCTGTCTGCCTTGTCAGGCTGACCAAACGCACCCCAGAAAACACACCGGTTGGACTTCCCCCGGGGACACCCTAATTCTCACTGTCAGGATGCTTCCGGGGTAGTAACAACAGCTTAGTGGTTAGCAGAAGTCAAGCCTACAAATAACTATGGCCCAGATACCGAGAGTTTCAAAAGACTGCAGAGATGTGGGGCGCAGCCAGCTGGCCTGGAGCAGGGACACTGGAAACTGAGCCAGCACCTTGGGCTGTGGCCTTCCGCAGCTGGTGAAGAGGGGCCCACCAGCCACAACCACAGCAGCAGCCTGAGACTGGTGCTCAGCAGGGAGGGTTTCCTGGCCCATCCTCCCTCTGGGAGACAGAGGAGCTGCCCCAAAGGCCTAGAGGCACAGGAAGGGGGAAGCTAGAGCCAGAAAGAGGCTGGGGCCCAGGGACTTGGCAACAAGGAGGGGCCCATGAGGAAGGCCACTTGCCAGAGGGAGGAGGTGGCTTTTTGGAAGCGAACTCAGTCTGAGGTTCAGGAGCCAGGCAGGTGAGAGTCACGCAGTTAAAAAGGGCCTGGTTGTCAGGGCCTAGGAATGACTCAAAGATAGCACAGTGCCTGTCACCAGAAGGCACTGCTGAGCCTCTCTGGTGAGCCAGGCAGGGTTCTAGCTGGAGGCAGGAACAGAGGAACAAAGAGGGAGCGTGCAGTGGAGACGGGGCAGTGATGCGCAGGGCCTCTGCCAGGAGCTGCAACCCGGAGTGGAAGGCGCAGCCGCTGAAGACCAGCCTGCACTCCCAGGGCATCAGCAAGGTCAGGGCCATGAGCAGGGCTGCTGTGGGACTGGGATGGATAGGGCTACGGGAGCAGAGAAGGGGATGGTGGGGCAGAGCCCCAGACGCCCTGTGTCCCAGGTGCCAGGGTGGGTGAGGGCAGTGGCTCCAGAACAGAGCCCCTCCGCTGCCACCACCACCCTTGAGTGCTAAGCAAGTCCCAAAAAAGTCCAGGAGGACAGTGAGGGCTTGAACCCAGACATCTGAAGCCTGAGCTCAGAAAGAAGACATCCTTCTTATACTCACAGGAGGAGAGAGAGTGGGATACTGCCATTATGGGCAGCAACAGAAAGCAGAAGCTTCCTACCTCGTGACCCTGCACCATCCTTTTATGATAGGAGAATGAGGCCGTGGCCTAGCGTGGCCAGCTGTGAGGGCCAGGTGGCAGGGACAAGAGCACTCTGAGAACGGCGGGTAGACTGGGAAATGCTGCTGGGCGGTGCGAGCCCCTAGACATGAACCCTCACAAGGACGACTGCACTGCCAGAGCCGTCAGGCATCTGCGGCTGCTTTTTCTCCAGCCCCACACATTGCTCAGACCTGGTGCGGACCAGGGAGATGCTTCAGCTTGCATGCTCGTGTCCTGACGCTGCAGGGCCTGGAGCTCAGTGAGGGCACCCTGAGCACCCTCAGGGCAGGGGCATGACTGAGCAGAAAGCGGAAGGGAGCATGGTGGCCTCAGTCCCAGAGGACAAGGATCACGAAGGGCGCAGGCCGCAGGGGATAGGAGAGGGGAAGACGTGGACTGCACAGGGACCCAGGAACACACAGTAGCTCACAGGATAGGAGAGAATCAGTCGAAAAGGACTCCTCGGATGAGGTGCATCAGGCCTGCAGAATGGCAAGGAGCAACATTGTCCTGGCAGCTGAGACCACATCCCTGCAGGTCACCTGGCCACGCATCCCATGGCAGATGCGCAGGCCCAAGTCCCAGGCCCACCCTCACACAGAGCCCCGAGTGTCAGCACGGAGGACCGCAAGCAGACCTGGCTGGCCTGAGCAGTACTGTGCCTGTTTACCCCTCAGGGCAGCCCAGCTGCCGGCTGCAACCTCCCAGTTCCTGCCGAGGGGCAGGGTGAGCTGCACTGGGGCAGTGTCCTCCAGGGGCAGCACCCACCTGGCCTGCAGAGGCTGTGAGGGACACCAGCCCCCTCACCTGCTGGACCGACAATCTGGCCTCCAGGGAGCAGGGACTGAAGATCCAGGAGCTACCCCAGCACCCAAGGGGGCGATCACCTCACTCCCAGCACACAGCGCTGAGCAAAGCTAACTGAAATATAAAAGCACACTAAAGAATCCGAACAAAAGGCTAAAGTCATCCAGGGGCTTCTTACTCAAGAGCGAGGAGTTCGAGGCCCTCGGCTGAATCTCCAGGGTGGCAAGGGGCAAGATGGTAGGAGAGCAGAGGAAAGGCGGGGTGGAGGGCAGGGAGAGGAAAAGGAGTCCTGCGCACACAGGAGCTGGGCGAAGCGGGAGCCGAGCTGCGGTGCGGCCAGAGCGGCGGGCCGCTGGAGTGCGGGGCCTTGTCCTCCCACACGGCCCTGTTAGGTGGACTCCATCTGACTCTCAAGGCCGCTCTGACTCATTTTAGGGCCACGAAAGTAGCAGCTGCTCAAAGAGAAAGAGCAACTGGGAAAAACAGGAACCAGGTGGCCTGCTCTCAGCCGCCGTGTGCACGGTCTCGGCTGAGCAGGGGAGCCTCCAGCCCTGCGGGCTTTGGGGTGCGCTCCGCGGGCTTCAGGGTGCGCTGTCTGGTGGCACCTGAGCGAGAGCACTGCTACACATCGTCTTGTTGGGTTTTGCAGCCAAAATCAGACGACATGCGTGCTAAGATCGTAAAGACTCAGTACTGAAACGGCAGCATAACCGGCCGCCAAGCTGGCGTTCTTTAGGCCCCTCTACACTGTCACTAGTAGGGTCGCACTGGTCATCTCCAGGAGAGGTCTGTCGCCAGCCACATTCTTTTCCTCGGTCCTCCTTTGGTCTGCCTTGGTGGTCTTCAAGAATTCTTGGGTGGAGGTCCAGCTCAAAGTCGCGTACAACACCCTTCGTGGTAAGTAAGAAGGGGTTCAAAAGTAACGCTGGCCTTGCCTTCAGCACTAACTGGGGGTCCAGCCCAGCCCCCAGTAAGACTTGGCTCCGCTATTCAAGAATTTATCTATGTGAAGAAACATGCATTTGGGGGCAGCCTACATGACAAGGAAAGGCCTCTGAGATGGTTCCAAATGTCATCTGCAAGGCTTTAAGAACAAATTGCTCTAAAATCTCATTAAACACAAGACACAGGGCAGTGACACTTTGACAACTTACTAACACATTACAGCAAAGTAAAGAGAGACTGTCTCCCCAGACTGGCTCAGAGAAAGCAAATCTCGGACACACAGCTGAGGTAGGGTGGGAAATGGGGCGGGCTTGCTGCGGCACACGTAGGCCAGTGCCCAGGCGGAAAATGGGGCGGGCTTGCTGCGGCACACGTAGCCCAGTGCCCAGGCGAGACGCGACTGCCCTGCCCAAGATCTCAGCGCACAGAAAGGTGTGCGCTCCAGTGCTTGAGTGGTAAGTGAGAGACTGGGCCAGACCCTGTCTTCTCCAAATGGAAGAGAAGGCTGAGCTACGTGGCCACTGCTGTGTGGTGGGTGTGGGGAGCTCCAGAGGTTCTGGACACAGGGCATTGCTACAAGGCCGGATTCCTGGCACTGGGGAGATGGCTCAGTAGAATAAGCGCTTGCAAGCACAAGCGCCTGAGTTCAGTCTCCAGATATATATGTATATATATA
>NDGN011113882.1:0-12577 GCA_002564285.1 Tympanoctomys barrerae | reverse complement strand
GGTGTCAAGTCAGGAAGCCCTTATATACAAATCCTGAGTGCTGAGAGTGAATGTCACTCATTATACCTGTCCCCACACCCATCAGGGTGCTGGTGTCCTTACCCTTCTCTGGCTAAGGAGACTGCCTGATGTCCAAAGTTACATGGTACAATGGGGGCCAGAAATGCAGCTCAGCCTAGGGCTTGCACTGCCCTGGCCCTGCTCCTGCTCGGGACCTGGCTACAAGTAGAGAGTTGCAATTCTTGGGTGCCAGAGCTGGAGAGCTCCTCCTGGTGACTGTGTGAAAACTTCCTCAGGAGAAATCATGTTCCTCATGAAGCTGAGCTCCCAGCTTTTACACACTATAGTGACAGTGCTGTTCGTGGGACAGGTCATCATCTCCTGGTATCGATATCCAGCTTCTCTTAAGTCCTTGAGTGCACAGGACAGAGCAGCATGTCACAAGGGAACCTGCAGGTTTGCCTTTGCCTCCTGGTTCCTACTAGGTTGAGAGCAATAGGGAGATCAGTGTTGTATGGGGGAGGAAACTTGGGGTCACCAAGGTTAACCCGGGCCACTAGTTAGTAACCTGGGAAGCTGCCTGCCCGTGACTCTGTGTCGACACTATCCCTGATTAGGGCATCTTCACTTCTGTCAGAGCCAAAGTGACTTCTGGGGATTTGTTGGAAGGATATTAGTGGGTTGCTTCCCTCCTCTCTGTGTCCCCTCATCGAGAGGCCGGAAGCCCAAGTTCTCAGGGGAGTCCTTTCCCTTTCTCTGACAAGTGACCCACTCAAGGGTCAGCCCTTCTTCTTAGGACTCATGACTATCCTTGTCAGAACTGCAGTGAGGTGACCCTCTTGCAGGGGTGACTGAAGCTGCCACTAGAACCCTGGAGTCTGGGGATAAACTTGATGCTGAAAGAATCAGAAATTCTCAGTCCTGAACATGTAGCTGCCCCCCAGTCACAGCCAGAACTGTGCCTCAACCTGTAGTGACCCGAGCTGGACACCAGCCTGAGGTCAAGCCAGGCTGGTGTCCCTGTGACACAGAGCTCCGTCCCTGTGAGTGCCTTCCCTGTCTTGTGTATCTGCATCCTGCCACATCCACTAATACCCTGCTTTGCCATAAATGTGTTTTGAAGGAGCAACTCAAACGTGCTTTGCAAAATGAAAATATTTAATTATTGATAACTCAGTACAGCTGGGAAATCAGCCTATGTTGATGTTGCTCTTCTAATTTTCCTTGATGCACAGAATGTTTTTTACAGCCGGACCGTGACAGTAACCCACTTGGAAGAGGCAGAGGATATCTGTAGCTATAATGGACTTTTGGTGCTGCAGGTAGACACCACAGCATGGAGTGAGATTTGTGAGCCAGTTCGTGTTGCCCAAAAAAGGAATTATTTTGATTCTCAGAGCAAGTGCTTTGGGGGCTGCTTAGGGGCGGCTTTGGGTGAATTTTTATTTATTTGATGGATTCTTTACCTTATAGGGTGCTGTCTTAGGAAAAAAGAATTCTCTGAGAAACTCTTTAATTCATATTTCCCATATAATTAAAGCAATTAAGTGCTTAGAGTCTATTCCTTTGTGGATCTTGACATAGAACCTTGCTGAACAATGCAGTTCTTGCAGACAGTCTGTCACTGAGGACTACAAAGAAATTTTTAGTTTTTTACAAAGAGCTGCAACTGTGATGCCTGAAAAATCTGTGTCACCTTGAGGAAAATCTTTCATGTTCCTAGACCAGAGCTTCCTGCGTCAAAGCAGAGGATTGCGCTCAGTAATCTCTTGGTGATTACTGTAGATCTTTGATATTATGAAGATTCAGTGTGAAAGTCGCTGGTACTTTCAAAGATTGGATAACACCAGTCTATAGCATTGGCATGATTCCAGAAGAGAGTACAACAATTCTAACTTCAGCAACCTGTTTTCTGGAGGAAATGCTTTCTTAACATTGTTTTTCCTTTGTTGATTGAGTCAGTGAGTACAGTGTGCCTGGAAGCCCGTGCCCACGGTTTCTCACCTGAGGAGTGCAATACAGTGAGAGAGGTACAGGTTGAACATGAAGGGGCACTTCCTGCCTGCATCCTGGGTTAGTGTGCAGTGTATGCCCAGCTCCCCACGGACAGTGACCAGCAGTGGGCCTGTCTGTCCTGCTGTTGGATGTTGGGTGACAGAGATGGAAGCAGGAAGTGGAGGGCTGGTCTTTCTAAAGAGCTGGTTGAGTGTAAACTCCACTTCACTTGCGCGAAAGCTCTGGAAGCAGCAGCAGACCTGGCCTCATGCTTACATCTGTCAGGGAACCGCAAAATATGCATGACCAGGGACAGGTCACCATGAAGTGCCAGGTGTGGACACAAAGAGGATGGAAGAGGTCAGCAGGCTTGGGGAAGATAAAGGAACTGATAATTCATGCAGGCATGGAGTGAGTAGAATGGGGGGACAGGGAGACTTGGCATGACCAGATTCAGGCCCTGCTTTGGTGGGGACACAAGTATACCACTGGCACCATCCCATTAGAGCTTTCTGCCGCTGTGGAAAATCACTCAGTGGGAAAGAAATATTATAGCCCTGACCTCAGCCATGCTTCACAGAGGGTGCACATTTTCTGCCTGGCAGGACATGGCATCGCCGTGGGTAACATAACCCCACACAGCGGGGCGCTGGTAAATAAATAAACCTTTATGTTCCAGATCAATTCATCCAGCCTCTGACAGAGACTTACAGCTTGTTCTGTAAGGTTAAAAATTAGTGAGGGGCTCCTGAGCTGGCACACATGGTGGTCTGCAGGAGAAGGTGACAGCCGAGAGCTGTCTGGGGACAGAGCCTGGGTCCTAACAGGAGAAGCTGGACCCATGAGCATGTGCTAAAGTGAGGCTAAGTTTGTTATAAACAGACAGTGTCTTCATTATCTTGGGAGCTGTAATTCTTCAAAGAAACAGAGGCAGAGAAGAGGGTGAGAATGTTGCAAGTTTGGTTCTAAAACAGAAGTAGTCAGGTAGTGGGAACCCAGGAGTTAAGAGTCAGACCCAGTGTGAGATGTTGGATGACTCCTTGCACAGAAATGTGAAGGTGACCCCTGAACAGTAAGCAGAGGTGGCCAGAGTGAAGCTGGTGGGAAGAATAGTCTGGCTCTCTGCTGCCCAGGCTTAATCTGAAGAAGTACGGGAATCGCTCAACACCAACCCAGTGGTCAGTGGAGGCTCATCACATTGCAGTGATTTCCAGAGTTTAGGCGACCTGAGGTGAGTTTCCTACCCTTTCCTATTCACCCATCCAGCTCCCCAGTGCATCCTTTCCATGAGCTTCTGAGTGTTTTTCTGCATCTCCCAGGCATAGTGGCTGCCAGTCTTCTGAGGACCCATGATCATGTCTTCCTGCACCTCTGGCTGCGGTAGTGGGGTGAGCAACCCTATCCATGGGTGCCAGGTAGGGTGCTGCCTCTGCAAGGGAAGCCAGTGGAGCTGGGCAGTCTTCAGAGCCTGCGAGATGTACTCACAGATCCCTGCTTCACCTGGAAGGAGGAAGGGGAACCTAGAGTTTCCTACTAATGAGGAGTCCGGGGTGTGGCTCCCTAGCAAAGATGCCTGCTGTCACATCGTGCTGGTACTCTCTAGGGAGTGGCTGCACCTTCACCGCACTGAGATGCCTCAGAACAGTTTCTCCTCAGCGTGGTTCTCCACACTCACTGGCTCACCAGGATACAGCAGTACTTGGTTCCGCGAGTGGCTTCTGAAGAAAGAAAGGGACAAAGTGAAGCGAATGTGCAAGAGGAGGCCTCAGAGTATGAAAGGGCTCAGGGCCACTTCTGGCCCACTGTGTCACTGGTAGGCGAAAGAGAGTCGCACCACTTGAGCGTTTGTTTTGCAAGGCTGTGAGGAGATGGTGGAGATTGAGGCTCTCGTGCCCACTGCTTGGACTCGTTTGCTTCAGACTGAAGGTAGTGCTCGAGGGACAGTGAGTCTGAAACTGAGGAGCAGCCAAAGGCAGCTGGTGAGGAAGTAGCGCATGGCGTTTTCATCATTGCTGGTCCAGGTGTAAGCTGCTAGCTCCAATCTGGAAGCACTAGGAGTCCCCTTCCTGGGGGTTTCATGCCCAAAGGAGACAAATGCCTGTGTGCTCAGAGACAGGTACAAGGACACTGACGGCTGTAGGCCTGGCAGCTGCCCAGGCCGGACTCAATCATCATGTTTACCGGACCTACTGTGCTGCGTTTGTGCAGTGGGCCTCCCCACAGCAGGAGGAATGCCCTGGATAGTTACACGCAAAGCTGTGGGGTTTCTATCTATATTGACCAAATGGAGCAGGTTCAAAATAATACCTATAGCATGAGTTCATTTATAGGAAGCTCAAAACTAAAGCTAAGTGAAGATTTTATTAGTGTATTTTATAGAATAATAGATGTCATTGTGATGTCTCCATTTACACACACAACACACTTGGACCATATCTCAGTTACTTTTTACTCATTGCTGAGACTAAATACCAACACCTAAAATGAAGGAGGGAAATGTTTACCTCACAGTTAGTAGAGGTCTTAGTCCATACTCCGCTGGCTCCAAGGCAAACGGCAGCAGTTCATGGTGGCAGAAAACAACAAAGAGCGGAGAAGCAGCCGCTGCCAGGTCCATCCAGCCTCTCTCTTCCTTCTACACTGACTGCGAAGACTGGTGCTCCACTGCGAAGATCGGAGCTCCTCTGGAGTGGCACGGTTGCAGAGTTCGAGCTCCTCCAAAGTGGCATGGCTGTGAAGCGGCACAGCAAAGATCAGAGCTCCTCGCATGTGGGGCGCAGAAGCCTCTGTCAACTCCTCTGTATACCCTTTTTGTGCTGAGTCATTCTGGGGCAGGTCCCTGGGGTTGACAAGCAGATCCAACCAAGCTTCCCACATCTCAAGTTGACATAATATATCGACCACCACAGACCATGTGGCTTGCCCACTCCTCTCTTGCCTCCCGGAAGCCTTTCCTCTGGTGTCAGCCACGACTTCTGGGACAGATGAAACATGCAGGATTGTCTGAGTCTGACTGACTGTGCTTCCTATGGTGATCTTTGGTTCTATCCGTTTTCCTGGGAGGTGACATGATTTGGTCTTCTTTGTGGCTGAGTAGTGCTCCTTGAGCATGCACTCCACATTCTGCTTCCTCACTCCTAGCTGGACACCTGCCAGCTCTAGGCTCTGGCTACTGTGTGCCGTGCCATGATAAAAATGGGTGTGCAGGTATCTTTCCTGTGTGCTGGCTTTAATTCTGTCCCTGTACACCAAGGAGTATCATCACTGGGTCTCACGCTAGTTCTTTTTTGTTTGTTTTTATGTATTCAATACAGGGTCTACAGGGTCTCACTACACAGATCGGACTGTAGTGATCCTTCTGTTTTCAGCCTTCTATGCGCTGAGATTACAGGCATGCGCCACCACACCCAGTCTCAGTTGCCATCTCACTGTGCCCCCGGGGGTGGGGCCAGCGTGGCATGTCAGGGATTGAACCCTGGCTCCTAAGCAGATGTTTAATCTGTTGAGTCTATTTTTAATTTTAGCTTTGTAAGGGACATCCATACTGGTTTCCATAGCAGCTGAACTGATTTCTCACACTCTAATCGCGTGTAATGCATACACAGATGGTAGTGCTACAATGAAAAAAGTGTCATGGTGTCTATCTAGACATGTCCCAAGGCCTTGTGTGCTCACAGCAGGGCTCTGGGGAGGTGGGAGACAAATGGGTGACTATTCTGTGAGGAGGCGGGGCTCGTCGGGAGAGGAGTTTTCTCCCTTCCGGGCTCCTCCATTGCTTCTGTTGGGCTGTCTGCTGTAACACAAGTCTCTCCACCATGCCCCTGTGCCCTACTGTCCTGCCTTGGAGCCACCTTTTCTCATTTCTGAGACAAAAATACCTGAGACTCAAAGCTAAAGGGGGAAAGGTTTATTGAGTTTGCAGTCTGTAGAGGTTTCAGTCCATCATCAGCTGGCTCCAAGCTGCATCACAGAGGAGAATCAGTTCATGGTGGGCAAAAGATAGCAGAAGTGCGTAAGGACCCACGTACAAGAAATAATAGCAGCTTCCTTCTGGCCCTTTTATAATTTATCCAGGCTCCTGGGCAGAGGGCAGGTAGCAAACCAAACAGTGGATTAGGTTAGTAACCACACACTCTTAATCCTGTCACACAATCTAGGTCCAGCCACCTCTGAAAAAGCCTAACCTATGACCCCATCCAACTATGGACTGAAACCTGAGTCAAAACAAACCTCTTCTTTAAGTTGTGGTGTCAGATGTTATATCTCAGCAACAAACAAAGTGGCTAAGATAGCAAGGAAATTAGGCTTGGGGAACAGGAAGATAGTTAGTTGGGAAGTAACACATGACACCCTGGGCTTTGCTAATGTTTAATTGCTTGACCTGGGAAAGGTAGGGTGGATATTTTATAATTATGTAGTATTTGTACAGCGGCACCTTGATTTGTCAGCTTAATTCTTTCCACAGTCCTGGTTGCAAACTGAATTGGACAAGAACCAAGTTCCCCATAAGATTAACACTGAACTGGGGAATTGAACTGGATTTGGAAGGGAGGCCCCTGGGAAGGCAGCAAGCACATGGGAAGGGCTGGGCTCGAGATTTCAAGCAGGGCTGGCAGGGAAAGTGCTGCAGCAGGTGCAGGTTTCTGGGGTGAGGAGTGAGGAGCGAAGTTACCTGGTGCAGGTGGAGGAATCATGAACAGGAAGGTAGGCAGGACCTTGTGAGGATTTGGGATAAACCTGCAGGTTCAGGCCAGGATGGCAGGGTGCAGGTGCCATTCATTGAGCCAGGTAGCAGGAGGACCAGGCCTGGGGGATGAACAGACATTTCCTCCTGGTTAATTTAGTTTGAGAAGCCAGTTAGCTACAGTAAAGCCGCTGGAGGGATGGAGTCTACCACACAGAGGAGAGGTCTGGCTGGGGTATACACACAGAAGTCAGCTGATGGCTGAGGAAAGGGTCATGATGGCCATCCAACTCAGGAAGGTGCAGACACCTTCAAACCTCCTCTCTCATTCTGAGGACTTTAATGGGAAATGTTTCTAAGCACAGTGGTGTCCTGCCTGACGACACTGAAATGAAACCAGGGAGCAGAGAAGAACATACCCTTCAGTGTGGTAAATGGGCCTCCACGGAGGCCAGGGAACTTCTTCAGGCTCAGCTGGAGGTGGAGCTGAGCGCTGATCCAGATCTGCCATCCTCCAGGCTATGGGCCTTCCTGAGACTCCACCAGGCCAGGGATACAAAGTAAAGCATCTTCTTGGTTCTGTGCTGCTTTCTTTCTTTCTGAAGCAGAGCTCTCAGCCCAGGAAGAGGTCTAGACTGGGTTCTGCAGCATGGGCCCACTAAGCTGTAACTGGATGCGTTCATTATTGAGAGCAGATGACTTTGTTGGGCTGAAAGCACAGGGTGTCGTGGTCCCTGCAGCGGTTCCGGGGGATCGTGAATGAGCGAGATGCCATCAGAGTGAGTGACAAAGAGAAGCAGGCAAATGGGACCCAACCTAGCACTTCACTTTGCAGTGTTGACACCAGGCCAGAACCTTTTAACTCAGGGCTACCACCTCAGCCAACTGAACTCTGGCCCCTCGGACCTACTCTCACCCTAGCCACTGCCACCGCCATCGCGCCGGGCCACAGGTGAGGCCAGGTCTGCTTTCTGGGACACCTGGGGACCTTGTCAACAAGGAGCTGCTTGTTCCTGCTCCCTTCTCTGGGCTCCACAAAGGCCAAGGCTGTGTGTCATTATCGCCTATGCAGACTCAGATGTCAGGGCTATAGACCCCAGGGACAAGGGAGCTCATTCAGGGTGACAAGGAGGCAGTGTTCGACATGCTTATCATAGCATGGGGGGAAGGAAGGAAAGGAGATGAGGGAGATAGAGCGGTGTCTCTCACAAGCAAGATGGGCAGTCACGTCAAAGCCTCCCTCTCCAGGACACCAAAGAAGCCATTGTGACCAGCTCCCTTGGAGACACCAGATCTAAACTCAGAGCATTGTTTCCATAGCAGAAGGAAAGCGGTGTGTCCTGACCTAAGGAGGTGAGGGCTGGAGGACTCCTGCATGTCCGGGTGATCCAGATGGTACATTGGCTGCTGCTGCCTACCCAAGTGGTGCTGGCCATGGCCTGGTTCCATTGTGCTCCCTCTGGCTCCACTGCCATGGGTCACCTTCCCAGCATAAGGGCTCCTCACCAAAGGGACTAAAAGGCAGAGGCAGGTAGGAAGAGCTGCCTGGGGTTAGCTGGCCTTGGGGACAGGTTCCAAACAGATCCTGGCATGAAAAATGCAGTAGGTGATGGAAAATTCACTGAATGTTTACATTTGCAAAAAACATAATACAGTAAAAGATACTTTGCCAAGAGCAGTGAGGTAAGGTTAAGTTTGTGTGAAGCAAGGTTATTGTGAGGGGATTCATGGCAATATCTTTTTACTGTTTTTTTTTAAACTAATTGTTTTCAACCAAGATATTTATTTATTTATTTATTTATTCTTTGCGGTACCGGGGATTGAACTAAGGATCCTGCACTTGACAGGCAAGCACTTATTCTACTGAGCTATCTCCCCGACCCCTTTTTACTGTTTTTTAATTTAACCTTTCACTTTGTTCCTTATCAACCCTCACTGACAAATGCCTATGATAATTTCTGTCAAAACCTGAGTGTGCTTACCCCTTCATTTACTGGATCAGACACCATGTGACTTCTGTCTCTTCTCCAGAATCCAAATGACCACGAAAGGTCAACATTTTGAATTCACTCAGGACATTGAGGCAGCTGTAACAACACAGCTAAAGATCTTAGGAAAGAGGACTCCAGAATTTCTTTAGAAAGTGGCAAGAACCATGGGATGAGTGTGTTCAAAGAGATAGGGAGTACGTGAGGGGGATTTACGGCGATGCATCTTTTATTGTATTAGTTTTTTCAAATTTCAACATACACTGGTTTTGTTTGTTTTTTGGTACCTGAGATTGAACTCTGGACCTTGCCACTTGCCAGGCAGGCACTTACGCCCCTGAGCTATATTCCTGGCCCTATACAGTGTTTTTGATCACATTCAGGTTGATGTGCTTTGACCTTCCTGTTACCTGATGTAGGAGATGTGGCTAAGAAAGATAGTGTGTGAGCTGAGGCTGTATTACAGGACCTGGTGGTGCAGAGCAGGGCAGGCAGGAGCAGGCATGGAGCCGCTCAAGAGAACTTCAGCATCTTTATCTCACAGGCTCCAGGAAAAGGTGTCTGGGTGAATTAGTATAATACAAGTTTTTCCCAGAAAAGTTAATTTTCTGGAACAACGTCACAGAGAATGCAATGCCAGGCACTTGGTAGTTGAGATGCACTCTGTGATGGCTTAGCTATTGCCCTGGTCAGAAGCAGCAGCCGGGCCCCCTGTAACCAGGGCCTCTTCCCAGCAGCCTCCAGGGAGCCCTTGGCCACTTCCTTGCTTGGCAGGCTGAGGTGCAATTAACAATTTCCATGACTTGGGCTCAGAGGCTTTGTGTTCCAAGAGGATAAATAAGCAGGGAAGAAAGGGAGACGCCACTGTTTTAGAAATTACAGTCTTCAAAGGAGAAGGAGCAGCTCAACCACAGGAAGAGTGGTCAGAAATGTGATATGAAAGCAGGGAGACCCCAAATTGCCAAACCACTGTATCCGAGCAGCACTGCTGGGGCCGAAGCTTACAAAACCTCTGAATGGCTGTTGACTTTGCCAGTGTTCAAGCTGGTGGGGTAACTATCAGGGGAGCCTGCGAGCTTGATTGATGCCTGGACAAACAGGCTTTCATTGTCAGCCAGGGAGCCCTGGGTAATTACCCTCAGCAATGCCATGGAGCCGGGCCTTGTGAGTATGTGTGCGAGTGCTGTGTGTGCGCGCGTGCTGCGTGTGGCAGGGGCTCCCTCTATTGCTTTCAAATCCAGGCCACAATCTCCCTTCTCAGTGTGTACACCACTGTGTGAGCAGAAAGGCCAGGGTATCAAAGGGCTTGCTGTGTGCTAAGCCCACACTGAAGACAAATTTCCTCTCTTCCTGTAACCTGAGCATCCCCGCTGGGCTCCTGGTCCAGTGGGGTGTTATCCCTAGTAACAGCAGAAATGTCACTGCCCCTGTCCCAGCCATGGGCCCACAAACCCCAGCCTTCCAGTCTCCTCGGTGTCAGATTTGTCCCCTGTGGGATCTCACCGAAGCACGGCCCCCTGTGTTCTGTGTTCATGTCCCTGGCTGGAGACCAGCTGGCCCCCCCACCTGGCCAGCCTGTCTACTCTGCACCGGCTCCCGCAGCTGTCTAGATGCCTGCACGCCTTGGCCCAGGGGTTTGGGGGTGGCCTTCTTCCAGTGACTCAGGTCAGTAACCTAGAGGGTGAGGGTGCCAAGGAATGGCAGCTCTCTCAGGAACTTCCCAGGGCTAAGGTCACACCTCCTCCCCACCTTCTTACCTTCTCCTCTTGGTGATCAGATAATGTACAGTCTTGTGGATGTATGTCCTCCACCTCCTACCGGGGGCCTGTCCTTCTGAAGATGCGAACTCCGGAGGCCAGGCCGAAGGATCCACACTGTGCCCAGCCCAGCAGGACTCAAAACTGGAAGCACTTGTGGCCCCTGGAGGCTTTGCTGGAATGGTGATTTTACCTCAGACTGATTCAGCAAATCTTAGAAGTTTGCATCCATGGGAGCGATGCTGATGCTTCTGGGGCAGGCAGCACTTTTTAAGAACCAGCACTCTGGACCAGCAGTGTCTTACAGCTTCTACCCACCATTAGGTCAGGATAAGAGACAGGAGTAGGCCTTAGCAGAGGACCCAGTTTAGGTCCAAGCCGTTGACCTTATTGTATCTTGGTTGGTGAAAACACACCCAGCCCATGTTTTGCTCTCAAAGCAGACATCACTTGCTTATGCGCAGGCAGTGGATGTGTCAACTCGGGAACTTCAGACTTGCAAATCCCTACACATGATTAGTGACCATGCCACACTGGCAGTGAGGCTGGGTCCCCAGGACGTGTTGAAGAATGAGCATGGTGGGGCTGTCTCCCTCAGCCTGCAGGGACCATTATATTTGGGGAATGAAAAAGTTTCTTTTGTGGACTGGCAGAGTTACTGGTTTGGGAGGCCTATAGGGTAGGATATGGATATTCTAAACTGGGGAAGAAACAAGTGAAGGCACTACATGAATGCCTCATGGATACATTCCCATGTCCATCTTTTGAGGAACAGAGCTAGGACCATACTACAACATGGGTTACGTGGACGTAGATGAAGAAGCCATCTGGAGACTCTACACCTGCTTATATTCCTGAAGACATGTTATGAGAATACACCAGCAGTCTGTGGCCACACCACGCTGAATGCACCCAATCTCATCTATCTCAGAAGTGAAGCAGGGTTGGGCTTGGTTAGTACTTGGATGGGAGAAAACACCAACATTCCCACTAATGCCAGAAATCAACTTGCTCCAAATTGGATTCCAGTCAATGTGCTGCAGGCCTCTGTCACAGCCACACATCTCTCACTGTCATGTACTTGTCATCTGTTGCATTGTGAGGGATGCACAGGTGTCACCTGGCATCTGCCAGGCTGCTGAGTTGCCGTGTTGTTAGGGGTTTCCCACGGAATCACAGCGATGATCACTGTGGCATCTGCTGGGCTGGGGTAGTGAAGGCTAAGAAGAGAACGCAGAAGTCTGGTGACAGCCATGGGCAGGGTGAGGTTTGAACCTTGAGTTTGTTTTAGGCTTGGAGTGGCTCTTGGCAAAATTGGGACAGGGCAGAGCTCTGTGGGAAAGAAGTGTACAGAAGCTACATTTCCAGTTTTTGGAACTGCGATTTTCTGTTTTCTTGTTTCTACCTTACTCCTTAAGCCACGGCAGTGTGGCTTCTATCTCTGCAGTCATTCTCATTGAAGTCACTGTGTGTTTACTGAGTACCTACTGTGCACCCGGTACTGAGTTAAGCACTAAGGATGTGGGGTGGGAGACAAAACAGACAGAGTCCCTATCTTCATGCAGCTTGAAGTCTCCACGGGAGACAGAATTTAAACACATTAGCTTGGAAGCATGCAACAGAAATACACGGGGACAGGAATGAATAGCCTAGTCAGATCTCTGGTGTAGGTGACGTCCGAGCTTATACACGACCACTCCCTAACTGTGTCCCATGACTCAGCCTTTCAGCGGCGTTTGATGTTCCCAGCTTCCTTCACCTGACTTTTGGCTCCTGTTAATCTGCTGTCTGAGTTTTCTTCCTGAGTTAATCTTCCATCTCCCAAATGTACAGTCGCCTTCTTCCTTCTGCTGCCCATCCTTGTGAGTATGGTTTAAGGTTTTATCTTTAGCTCTTGTCCTTTTCACATCCTCTGTAGCCATTCGTCTCCCTGCAGTGCAATCCACACCTCCACACCTCGGAAGACTTGTGTTCTTCCCAGGTCGACGCTGGGAGAGCCTGAGGTTCATTTCTCCAGCTTCTTCCAAGCAGCTCTTCTGTTCCCACCAGGCGTTTGCATCTAGAGCTGAGTAAAGTCTCCACCTTTCCCCACCACTCCATGTTGCCAGCCAGGTTTGAGGAAGTTGAGAACCACAGACTCAGCCTTGGCTTCC
>NDGN011113770.1:0-13076 GCA_002564285.1 Tympanoctomys barrerae | reverse complement strand
ACACACACACACACACACACACACACACAATAAATAAATAAATGTTTAAAAAAAAAAAAGACTCCAAAAGTTTCAAAGTTAAAGCATTTTGGATTTCAGAATTTTGGACTAAGGATGCTCATTGTGTACTTACCTTGCTTACTCCTATCACAGAAGAGATGTCTCTGACCCCAGCATAACTTCTTTGCTGTCCTGGAAGAAAACTCACTACCAACTATGGTGACTGCAGTGAGCACTGCTGTCCTGTTGTTCTATGACAGCATAATTTCTTGGTGGGAGCAAGTTTTTACAAACTTCCTGCTTTATGCTCACCAGCTGAACCAAAAGTTATCCTCCTAAGATGCCACTAACCACCTTTCACCAACACCAGGGACCTCATACACCTATTTCTTCACCCCTGTGTTCTTGTTGTCCTCATTGTTCCCAGCCCATCCTCGGCACCCAGTACTCCCTGTGTGTTGTACAAGGTTATGTTCCCTTAGCTCTTCCTGCCTTCACATATTCATTCCTGTTGCTTCCTAATGGCCATCTTCCTTGTCTATAGCTCTCAAAAAGCCTGCCATTCTTGAAAACCCACTCATTTGTGAAATCTTCCAGATCCTTAGATCGTAAGAATGGACTTGGGTATGCGGAAAGGCGTTCAGTAAGCTTTTGCTCATGGATGCAGTGTCGTAGGTGTGGCTTTTGGGAGGGTTTAGTTGCTGTTTTGCTCTGTTTGGGTTTGTTTTCTTTATTTTTTAAATTTTATGTATGTGATACAGGGTCTCACTCCACAGCTGGTTCTCATAGTGATCGTCCTGTTTTAGCCTCTCCAGCTCTGGGATTACTGGTGTGTACCACATACCTGGTTTCAGCGGGCAGCACCCTGCATGTGGTGCCGCTAATCAAACCTGGGTCCTTGTGCTTGTCTAGGCAGGCGCTTAGACAGCTGAGCTATCTCTATGGCCCAATGTTTTGGATGTTTTGCTTTGTTCTTTGTGGGTTTTTTGTTTTTTGTTTTTTGTTTTTTTGGTTTTTGTCTTTGTTTTTTTGGTGGTGGTGGTGGTTTTTGGATTTTTTTTTTTTAAAGAGGGGTCTGATTATGTAGCTCAGGCTGGCCTTGAATCATGGCACTCCTCCTGCCTCAGCCTCCTGAGTATTGGGATTATAGACATGCACCAGCATAGCAAGCATTTCTGGAATGTTTCATGTAACTATGTATAACTATTATGTAATCTGAGTAAGTACATTACAAGATATTTTATACCATAGGATACAAATCTTTATCTTAAATATATTTAGGGAAAAATCACATCAAAATGTTGTCTTAAAAAAATGTTATCTAGTAGGTGTTTTGGGTGGTAAGTGTATGAGTGATGATTAACTTTTCCCTTGAATGTTTTGTGAGGCCCAATGTGTGGCTTGTTTTAGAAATTGAAAAGAATATTTTAAAGAATGCAGGTCCAGTTCTGACATCTTCCTGGCTCTCGCTAGTTGCTGGGCTTCCTGGCATAGTGTACCCCATCCCACCCTGCAGTTCAGCTCTGTGGTCACCACCTCTGTGTGTCCACCCGGGATCTCAGCCCCAGGACCATCTGCTTGCTCTTCAGCTGTCAAGGTAGCAGCCAGAGCACAGATCCCAGCGGCTCCCAAGCTGTTGGTGAGTCCAGCACAAGCAATCCTGGTATTAGACTTCTCTGTGCTGTGTATTCTCAAACTTCACAGCTTGGCAGGCTGCCATACTATTCACTTCAGCAGAGGAGCTGGGGTTGAATGTAGAGAAGCTGGTCCCAGCAACTTGGAGCTATTTCATGAGGACATTAAAAAGTTTCCAGTTTTACTAAAATTCTGGATTCGAAAGTATAGTGTAGTGTATGTTTTATGTCATGAGTCTAGTTTTAATCTCTTTCCTTTGACTTTATTTTCCTTTCCTTTGAAATGTTGTGAAGTGTCCCATCATTTTTGCTGTCCTATCAGTAGTGGACTGGGCTCCAAAAGCCAAGCAGCTCTTTGAACTCCACCCTTCACTGCAGGGCAGATACTAGAACTGCTGCCTCGCATACTGTACTGTTTGTTTTTGTAGGTTGCTTTGTTTTCCTCTGTAGATACTTACTCTAACACGTGATTTAAAGAATTCAAATACAGCCAGAGTTGGTGGCATGTGCCTGAAATCCCTGTACTGTAAGTAGCTGCAGCAAGATTGCAAGATTGAGCCCAGTCTGGGTAGCATAGCAATTAACAAGACCCTCTTCCAAAACAAAGTATTAAGAAAGGGCTGGAGAGGTAGCTAAACGCAGAGGCCTCAGGTTCATGCCAAGTACCACAAAAGAGGGAGAGAACAAATTCAAATACATGTTAGCGAGTCTTTTGACAAGGCTCCTTCCTGTTCTGCAAAAAGCTTAGATGGTTACTCCTGTGCTGTCATGTATAGAGAAAGAAGTGTCATTCTTCGGAGCAGTAAGCCACACATTATCACTTTTGATCCATAGTCAGAATCTTGTCATTAACTAGCACTATAAACCGTAGTATCACCTGTAGCATTTTCAGATTGTGTGCACTACTTTTAGTTTCAGTGGGTAGTTTCTTCCCCAGGGACAAAAATAGGAATTTTTGGCTTGGGGGGTTTGTTTCTGTGTTTGTTTGCTTGTTTGTTGGTTTGTTTTTGGGGTTGTTTTGGGGTTTCTTGACAGGGTCCAGCTGTGTGTAGTTCAGGTTAACCTTGAACTCACGAGGCACACCAGGCTGGCCTTGGCCTCACCGCAGCCCTCCTCATCCTCCCATAGTAGTATTATAAGCATGCACTATTATGTTCGGCTAAAAATACTCATTTTTATGGTATCAAGTAATTAGTGCTCAATTTGATCTGAGCAATCAGCATATCACGTAATCTTTTCTGTCTCAGGGTCTCATCCTCTCTGACGTGTGTTCACATCATTTTGAGAAGACAGCAGAATAGCCTTCAGGAGTCAGCAGCTGTCACTGTCTGTCCCAGGCACCAGACAGGCTGCAGGCCTGGAGCTTGTATTTTAGGAACCTCACCGGTCATGCAGCACAAAAGCACATCTGCAGGCTTCTCTTATGGCTTCTTGCCATTCTCCAAAGCCCAGGGTCTGCTCTGAGAGAAAGCTCAGATCCTAGCGAGCAGAATTGTAGCCTGAAAGTAATGCCACCTGTGTTTTTATTTATAAGTTTTACATTATTCTTTGTAGCAAATAGATATATCTTAACTTTTTAGTTTATTAAATGTCACCCAAAGTCTTTGTTTTGGGTATAATATGGAGAAGTTGTCTCATTATCAGGCATAACTTACTTCTCTTAACTATGGAATAACTGCTTAAGATTAACTCTTCTGGCAAGCCCTAGGAACTGTTAAGGATATCTTTATGGTCACCAAATGTAATTTCAAAATCCAACAGGTAATCACAGGGTTGAAAAACTGGGAACATTTTTAACTAGGGCCATTTCTTTTTATAAAGCAGCTTCTTTGTGGGAAAATTTCCTAAGAGATAATAGACATTGTGGACTCAGTGGCAATTATATTGTTAAGTCAGAATTATCTTCCTCTTCTTTTGCATTTAGAGAAATTGCTACCCTTTGTTTGTTTCATCACTGAAGGAGTACAAGCATCACCTCAGAAATAGCAAGAAAGTCAAGATAGTTAGGTGTAAGCTTTTCAGTCTATAATGCCCAAAGGAAGTAGCTAGATCTTATATACAGTAACAGTCGCAAAAACCTGAGGAATTATTATATTAATAATAATAATAATATGACTATTTTGAGGCAGTATTTTAATTTAAATGAACTGAAAATGTCTCCTGAGAGAATGAGAGTTAAGCATGGCAGTGTTCTTTAAACAGAATCGTTGGCCAGATCACTATATGTCACTAAGAGAGATGGGTAATTTTCTCTCTTGAAGTCCTGACAGATGGATCCAATTCTCACCTCTGTTCAGCTCACCTGATCTACCACTCAGCAGGTGATGTTCTGGTGTCTCCACCTTTCCTGACAGCCTTGGGTTTTGCCTAATTCAATGAACAGTGAAAGGAGATAAACTTAATTCTTCTTGACTGAATATTCACAAAGCCAGACCTTCTAAGTCTTGGATCCCAACCAAGTAGAAGCTGTTTTGATTTTTTTCTCCCCCTTGTGTTCCTCCAGCCTTTGTGCTTCTCTTAGATCTCTAATAGCCTACCTTATTACATTTTTTTTCATCTTTCTAGGTCATAAGGTAAAAGGAACTATTTTCTTTATTTCCTTTTTCTGCCTCAAAACTGTGTATTGTAGTACCTGCATGAAGCCCTCGGCCTTTCATAGCTCCATCCCCCATACATATTCCTACCCAGGGTACTTTTTCCGTCTACGCTCTCCCCTGTAAGTAAAGATTTGTCCTGCTATCTTCACAATTTGGAATTCTGTTCAAGGTTTTCAGGAGCCTCTTCCAATCAGACAATTCCTACTACAATTCTTGTTTTCATCTGACTACCAGCACCAGCCTTGCCTTCTTTCCCACCAGTGTTGCTAAAGGTATTTTTTCCCCACCCACACTCTCCCCACCCTCATAGAAAACAAAGGGTGTGTTGAGGAAAGGAAGTTACAGGCTTGGAAAGGAAGCTGTCAAAGTCCAGTTGTAAAGCAGCCTGGTTAGAGCTTGTTAGGTCCTAATTATGATCACCTAGCCTTGCCCAGTGAGCTCTGCCCTGTTGCCTCTTACTTGTGTCAGCCAGACAAACCTGTCTCTGCTCCCCAGTGTCAGAGGGCTAAGAGGCAGTGGGAGCTCACATGTGCTGCCTCAGATGCCAGAGGTATCAGGAGACCAATCTGTTTCCCGTGTATGTTTTCATTACTAATAGATGATGAGTATCCTTAATTTGGATAATTACGATTGCGATTAAAATACTGCCTCAAAATATTCATGTACTTGAGTAAAATGAGTACCTTGTCTCTCCTACTTAATATTCCCACTAAATTGTACATTCCGTTTCCTGCTAATAGTGGAGATAAAGTTTCCTGTGCTTTTCTCTAAGGTAGCCAAAAGAAATTTTAAGAAAAGTGTCAAATCAGAAATGCATTTACTTCCTGAACCTATATATGGATAACTGCATTTGAAAGGAAATGAGAAATAAGATTCATTTACTACCAGCTGGATATGGTGGCTCACACCTGTAATTCCAGAACTTTGGAGGGCTGAGGTGGGAGAATTGCAAGTTGAAACTCATCCCAGGCAACTTAATGAGATCTTTCTCAAAATAAAAAGGTCTGGGGATATAGCTTACATTCTGCATTGTCACGGGGGGAAAGAAGATTTGCTGAAGACAACTATATGCCAGGTATTATACAAGACATGGGCAAAGTAGTGAAATGACCTACATGCCCAGAACAATGAACATGTTACACATAAGGTGATGGGTAGGCCTGAGATCACATAGCTGAGGTCAGAGCAAGATTCGAACCTGGTCCTAACTCCAGAGCTCCTAATCTTGCTTTTGGAATCATAAGTATTAGAGATCCTTTAAGATTCAAAACCAGAGGTGACTGACACTGATTTTTCTTTACAGGAGAATTTATAGCAGTTGTTAACATGTGCACATCCTCCAAAGGATGTTACCCATCAGAAAATGTTATTGTCTTAGGGCTTCGCTTCCTGTCTTCCTCCCAGTTAAAGTTTCTTTATTGTGTAAACAAAGTTGAACAACTTTGGCAAAGACTCCCTCCACCTGGCAGATGTCTTCTAGCCTATATTCTCCCACCTGCAGAATCTGGTGCCCTCCTAAAACACAAAAATTCACTTAACTACTCTTTTCCCTTAGCAAGAGCAACGCTCTGTTAACAAAATGGCTCACAGAGTGTTCTTAAAACTTCATTGCAAAGGAAATGAAACTATTAAAAGGCCATTGCTCTGTAATTCAGGAAATTGAATCAGCTTATTTGGAGCCTTAAGCAGAGGAAGACTCGAGCTGTGCTGAGCCACATAACATGAGGCTGCACAGTGCCCTGTGTGAGAGCCCTGCACGCAGAGGCCGCGCGGTCCCTCTGCGAGACTGCATAACTCTGCCAGTGCCTGCCTTTCTTTACCTCCTGGAAGTGCAGTACTTTACAAAAGTGGAAATACTTTGAATTTGGAGTATTTTTTTTCTAATCTTCTATTTACCCAAAAAATAAAAATAAAAAACAAAAAGCTGTGGCCGGGAAGATGGCTCAGTAGAATAAGTGCTTACCTGGCAAGTGCAGGGGCCTGAGTTCAATCACTGGTTCCGCAAAAAAAAAGTCTATTTAGATTTTCATTGCAGTTTATATAATATTTGTAGAAATATTTAGTAAATAAAGGTTATATAATACAAATCTTGAACATGGAAGAATTTCTGCAGTTAAAGAACTATTCACCTTGGGCAATAGGTAGGTGCATGAAGGTTCATCATGTTGTTGCTTCTACTGCTAGTATGTATTTTAAGTTTTCCTTAATAAACAATTTAAAGTTATTTTTTGTAGTTAACTAACATTCTCTGTATTCTTCCTGTCCTGCTACACCCAGAGAGCCCATTATCTCCTTGTTCCAGATACTGATGTAAAATGCCAGTCAAATTCAGACATTGAGCAGGAAAGAAAGGGAAGGGTTGGGTTGAAGAGCTCCGATATGCTCCTATGACATGAACATCATACTCCTGTTTTATACTCTAAATTGCTGTTAGAACAGAAATATTTTTGCAGACTATAAAAGAAATGACACTGTGTGTGTTGCACCGTGTTCTTCCTAATGCTAAGTAATCTACTTTCTAGTCCTTATCACCAGAGTTGTAAGGTGGTTCGGTAGCAGTGATTACAGGTCCTCTTGTTTTTAAGAAAATCTGTCCAAAATTTACAAGACAACAAGATTGCTATGTGCTTTTTCCATGTCATACTGAAACACTTAGAAGCCTTCCTGGAGCTCTCCAGCTCCAGATCCTAAGCTAGTGGTGGCAAACCTGTGGCCCGTGCACTGCAGCAGGCAGAGCCCCTCCTGGCAGGTAGGCTAAGTCGCCCTAGCAGCACAGCAGCAGGTAACAGTAGTGTTTCCTAAGCTAATTGCAGTATTAGCACATTGTGCTAAATAAGTGGTCTTTGAGTTGCAGTTTGAACACTTGGTCTTCAAAGGGCTCGCGTCATTGCCCTAGACCTATCCTGTATGGTAGCTACACATCATCACCAAGCTCTTGAAATGAGGCTGGTACAACTGAAGAACGTGTTGAAATGATAACATTGTAGGTCCAGGACATGCATGCATGTGTGCTTGCTTTAGGTGGTCTCACTGTTGGCCCCCTGATCTTAGACTTGTAGAATCAAGTGATCTTCCCACATCATCCTGCAGAGGTGATGAGCCTACAGCATGTGCCCCTCTGCCTAGGTTTTACAGAGGTTTAAATAAAATATTTTATTAAAATTTGGGAAAACAAAGGGGACAGAGGGAGTGAAAGTAATCAAAATGCAACATGTATATGTATGAAATCCCAAGCTGGATGTGATCACTGTCTCACAGACATATACATAAAAAAAAGTTTAAAATTAATTTCACAACAAGACATGTTAACACATGCTTGCAATTCCAGCACCCCAGGGAGGCTAAGGCAGGAGGATCACAAGATCAAGCTCACCCCTAACTAAGCAATTCAGTGAAAACCTGTCTCAAAATTTAAAAAAGAAAAAGGCTTGAGGATATAGCTCAATAAGAAGGGCCTGGGTTCAAATCCAGTACCACCAAAGTAAACTAAAAAGTTAATTCAATTGTTTGATTTTTAATGTTTTAAAATTTAGCTAGTTGAGGGCCAGCCAGATTAAAGCACCTGCTTAGGCAGACACAGGGACCAAGGTTTAATCCCCGGCATTCCATGCCAGCCCCAACCCGGGATGTGCTGAGACAGCAACTGAGACTGGGCATGGTGGCTCACCTATAATCCCAGCGCTTGGAAGCCTGAAAACTGGAGAATCACTACAAGTCCAATCTGTGTGATGAGACCCTGTACTAAATACATTTTTTTAAAAAATGTGTCTAGTACAAAATATAAGGTTATAGACGTGCCTTGTATTATTTCTTTTTCTTTTTTCTTGTAGTACGAGTGATTGCACCCAGTGCCTTTGCCCTTGGCTGTATCCCAACCCTTTCAAGACAGGGTCTTACCAAGGTGCTAAGTGACCTAGAGAGGGCTCAAATTTGATATTCTCCTGCTCCAGCCCTTCAGCATGCTGAGATTATAAGTGTGCATCACTGCACTGACTACTATATTTCACTTGCACAGTGCCACCCTAGAGTTTATGTAAAGGTAGCTTATGCTTGCCTATTTACTTAGGACCAGTGTCCATACCGTAAAGTGAAATGTTAGTTGCAAGTGATTTCTGTTTATAAGAAAGAGGAAACCTCCAAAATTTTTATTTTATGACTGTAGAGCATTAAATCAATGATTTGGTGGATTTTATGTTTCATTTTCCCTTACTATTTACAGTTACCACTAATGGTCACACCAAGCAGAATCTTGTTATGTTAAAAGTTAGATTATGTTAGTTTCTGACAGTTCTCTATGTCTTCATGCACTCAAAATGGTAATTAGTCCTGTTGGACAAAAGATACAAGGAACATGAACTTAAGTGGTACTCTGATCTATTTATTTTTATGTTTCATTGACCTGTCTTGCTTCCCTAAAGGACATGGAAAGGGAAGTAATAATGTGAAATGATGCTGATACTGAGTAACAACTGTTTTCTTTCACTTTATCTGCTCATGTGTTTATATAAGTAAAGGCAGAGAAACTGGTGTTTGAAAATTCCAGACTGCGTCTCCAAAGGCAGCGGTCGCCAAGGTCCTCATTTCCAGCACCAACCCCAGCATAAATGCCACCCCCGCCCTGTGAGGCCAGAGCCATTGCTTCTCTCTCCACCCATAGGAAAATGATGGCTGGTTTTTTTAAGTGTGCCCTCATTAAAATAGCTGAAGCCATTTGACAGTAGCTGTGCTGCTGTTTTCCAGGTACCCGACCCCTGTTCGGAGCCTCCTGCTCTTTTGGAAGTGCATGAGATGGGATAGCAGACAGGAATGTGCTCTGCATCCCATCCAGCTCTGTTTTGCTTATATGTTCGCCCTCATTGTCTGCTCACTACTGAAATTAGAAGACAAAACAAGGCGGTAATAAGTGACAGAGCAAAAGACTAGGTTTACGCTCCAAATCTCTTAGCTACCTAAATAAATAAATACTGAAGAGCTGTAATGTGGACAGAAGAGAACATGTAGACCAGCAAAGAGGAAGTTCCCCTCTCTACCCTTCCCCCTCTGTCTTGTGTGTCTGGAGATTTGGAGAACTGCTGTGACTGTGAATTATTAGGCATGATGTTTTATTTTATTAGGTTGGAATGAAATACAGAAACCTGATCCTGAAACCTGGGGGATCTCTGGACGGCATGGAAATGCTCCAGAATTTCTTGAAACGTGAGCCAAACCAAAAAGCGTTCCTAATGAGTCGAGGCCTGCACGCTCCGTAAGCTGGAATCTCTGGTAGCCGTCCATGGCTGGAAGACACGTCGACATCGCCCAGCATTGCTGGCCTGGAAACTGAGGGAGTTTTTGCAAATGAAAACCTAGATTTCTATGACTGCCTTTGGTTTTTCAATTTAAAAATTATACAGATGTAAAAGAAATTATAAATATTGTGACCTAAGGAAAACCCACTGGAAAACAATTGTACTATAAAATTCCATAAAAATGGATTTGATTTCTTTTGATAAAAGTTGGCTATGAATGTAATTTGATTTTTTTACTATTATAATCTAGATAATATAATGTAAGAGGGCTAAGAATTTTTAAATTGAATCACACACATGATATAATTTGATGTTTCTTATATCTTGAAGTTTTGTACTTGGGATTTGTAAACTGATAAATGAATCATCACATTCCACTGGTAAATATTTTCTTGGAGCCCTGTTTCAACTTTGATCCTCTGTCCTGCAGTGAGGTGTGACCTCTCTTTCACCTGCATACCTCAAGGCCAGAAACATGTGCCTCGATACCATGTTTGTATGCTGGGTGGGCCTTGTGACTCAGCTTTCAGCCACACTTAAATTATATTCTTCCTTTTGAGTTTTTTTCTTTTTCCCTAAAGTTCAGTTACAGAGTACCAAAGTTTTGTTTTGTTTTGTTTTTGTATTGTTAAATGAACTAGCTTGATGTATATTGCACGTCTTTGTACTGTGTATTAAAGGGTTTGTGTTACAGACTCAATTCTCCGTCAGCATCCAGGTTTGTCAGTCTGATGTAGCTGCCAATTAGAACACTGAAGTAAGCCCAGGTGTCTTTTTATTCCCATTTCTAATAAGGGGAAATGACTGCCTCCTTTACTACTCACCTCCCATAAAACGTCTTCAGAGTGCCGTAGCAAGAGAGTTGACGCCAATGTGGAATATTTATGTAGAAATTCCCGAAGAGGGGCCAGGCATAGTGGCATATCCCTGTAATTCTAGTATTCAGGAAGCTGAAGCAGGAAGATCACATGAGTTTATGGCTAACCTGGGCTACACAGTGAGATTCTGTCTCCAAAAGAAAATAATAATTCCAGAAGAAGAATGGATTCAGGCGGAGTTTAGGACAGCTGTGCCAAAGCATTATGTACATGCTGAAACTCATCTCGAGAAGAGGCTTGTCAATAACCTACTTTAGTTGGTTATTTTTATTTGAAGTGAATCTTTGGGCCTCTTTTTAACTTTCTTTGTTCTGGGCCTAAATTCCAAGTCTGTATCAGACCAGTAAACTCACAGCTCTTATCTTCTCTATAGGAGGAAATCAAACAGGATAATTGTTTAATAAAGTTTGCTTTCGGTGGTAGGAATGGAACCCAGGGCCTTGTACATGTTCCACGTTGCTTTATCAGTACCCCTAGGCACCCTCCCCAATAAACATTGAATACTGCATACTTCTTGGGTGTTTGGGGGGCTTTGGTTTAGATTTTTTGGGGTTTGGATTTTTTGTTTATTTTTTGTGGCCTGCTCAGCCCACCCTAGGGGCAGGGCTGGCACAGCATGTGGTACTGGGGATAAAACCTTGGTCTCTGCACATTTGCCTAAGCTTGTCTAAGCAGGCGCTTTAGACTGCTGAGCTATCTCACCAGCCTGGTTTGGATTTTTGTTTAGGGTTTTTTGTTGTTGTTGTTGTTGTTGTTGTTGTTTTTGTCCTTTTGAGACAGGGTCTTACTATGCAGTCCAGACTGGCCTTGAACTCACTTTGTAACATAGACTGGCCTTGAACTCAAAGCAGTCCTCCTGCCTCAGCCTCCCACGTGTACCACCACACCCAGCTGTATGCTACATAAATTCCTCCAGTGGTAAACCGAGATACACACGAGGTATGACTTTGCTGGCCAGGAACAAAATTACAACCTTTCTGTGCTTCAGTCCAAGTGCACTTTGTATTAAATAAAATTTTATTACACTAGATAATAAAATTAGACACAGAAATGAAAATAAGAGCTATCGCAACATGAATGGAATTCCAAGATGATTAGTGCTGAGCAGATACCTTAAACAGCCACGTGAAACCCACCCATTCCCTGTGACACAAGTTACTTGGCCCTTTTCCCTCCCACGTTTAACTTCATGTCACTGTCCCCAGAGCTACATTTGTGATTTCTTCCCCCCAGATTCTTTTGTTTTCTGCTTTGTAATGTAAAACAAAAAACTCTCCAGCATTTTCTGTCACCCATGTGTCTTCATAATAACTGGTATTTTAAATCTTGTTTCATATGAAAACTAAAAATTAGTGTGAAAAAGGCAGCCCACTAAAGTTACATTATTGTCCACCAGAATAAACTCACATTTCTTTCACACTTTAATGTTAAAACTGAAAAGGATAAGAGAGCAAAAGCCCAATGTTCTTTTTTGATTTAGATCACCTCTTGTATTTAAAATCTGCCAAAGAACCACAGCACAAGTACTCGTTTAAAAAGTGTTCATTAACATAGCTCAAAAATAATAATTTACCTTTGAAGCTCTTACATGTAGCCATCCATTGGCTTTTTCTTCCCCGCATCAGAGCAGTCTTCACCAAGACACTGTGTCAGCTATGGCCATTGTTACAGACTACCTGAGAATAACCACAGAAAGGAGGAAAGATTTCTCTTTGGCTCGGTTGATGGTTTTCAGTCCAAGGTCAACTGGCTGCATTGGTTTTAGGCCCGTGGAGAAGCAGACACATTCTGGCAAACGAGTTTATTGGAAGAAAAGAGAGAGAGCTGGGGATCAGCCGGGGTCCGTGCGGCCACCCCTGTACCCGGTGGCCTGCTGCTCTACTGGATCCTACCTCCAGTCTCCATCTCTCCAATGATGCAACCAAAATGTGATCTCATCAATGGGTTTACCCACCTGATGAAGTCAGAGCCCTCAAAATCAGTCACCTGCCCCAAAACCCATCAGCTGCCAATCAGGCCTTCAGCGCCTGAGTTTTGGGTGATATTTCAAGTTACACTGTAACACTAAGTGGAGGATAACTGTAAAATTGTAATTGGGCAAACATGCTCTAGATTTATGGACTAGACCACATATAACAAAGTTCCTGTTGACCATTCAGAAGATTTAAGCATATTTGGGGTTGGATTTGTTTCTTTTTTTTTTCCAGGCATTTATTATATCGCTGAGGGCAAGTCCTAAAACACCTTTTGCTAGTGTATAGTAGGCATGAATCCTTTAAGGTTTGGTTCTAAGATACTACAGAAAAGAAAAAGTCCTGATGTTATGCCACTTGAAGTATGTTTTTCCACTCTAGTAATAAGTACTGCATGTTCGCTGTGATACTGAGAAATTATCACCTGAGCTACTTTGATCAGTCTTGCCTTTCTAAGGCAACAGGGTGAAAGATGGGTATTTGTTGCTCTATGGACAAGAAACTGCATTGTAGGAGACTAAACTGAGAGAAAAGCAGCTCTTCAAAGAAATACTGCTCATTTGTTTTTTTGTACTTGAAAAATGCCTTAACTAGTAGGGAATGAATTTTCTACTTCATTTTGCCTTTAGCTTTTGTGTAGGAATCAAAGGTCAATGGAGATTCCACCTTCCCAATGGAGAGCTGGTTCGTGTATGACTGTTTTTTT
>NDGN011113699.1:0-17671 GCA_002564285.1 Tympanoctomys barrerae | reverse complement strand
GGCACAGATCTCACTGCATTTCCATCCCTTTCTTTTTCACGTGGGACACAAATCTGAAAATCAGGCGCTGTGCAACCGTACACATGGGCCCCTCAGTTTGACTGTACCAGGGAGCTCAGGCTGTACCTGGGGCTCTCCGAGCTCCCACCCAACCCCCGTGGGCTAGTGTGGGCTGCAAGCCTCCTCCCAGGGCTGAGAGGCTCCCTCACTGGGACGGAGGGAGGGCAGGGGAGGGGTGTGGGTGCTTCCTTCCCCTCAGCCTGGGGTTAGGTATCCCATCGCACACACCCTGAGGAAACACCTCTGCAAGGCGAAGTGACCCCAGCAGTCTCCCTGGGGACCCCGCCTTGGTGGTCCAGTGGCATCTGTGTCCCTCCTGCCAGCTCCGGATCACAGGTGCCAGGAACCTCGAAGGCTCAGTGGCTCCAGGCAGAGAGATGGTCCTGCTGGGGACTGCAGAACCGCGAGACAGGAGCACCTCGGTCCCCATGTGCCTGTCCATGCCCAGCCGGCTCTTATCACACACCCGCCAGGGACCTTGGGCCCCTCACAGACACCCCAACCTTCCTCCTCCGCCGCCCACCTTCCCTGGCCTCTGATGACTCTGATCATGCTTCATAGTGCCTCAGAGTGGATGGCGCAGGGAGGACAGAGGCGTGTGCCCAGTGTGCCTGGAGGTGTGTGTGAGAACACGCTTGCACCCATGTGGGTAGAATGTGAGTGTGCACGCAAGGGTGTGTGCCTGTGTGGGAGTGTGTTTGTGAGCAGGCGGTGTCAGAGCGTGTGGGTGCCCGTGTGCATGCCCATGGGGAATTAGGACCGTAGGCATGCATGGGTGTGCACTTGTTGGAGAGATGGTGGCAGGATGCCGTCCTCTGACCCTGACCCGGAGACGCCCGGCCTGGGTGCCCGCGTGTGCGGTGAGGGGTGAGGGGGGCAGAGTGTGAGTCCTGCCCCAGCCGGCCGAGTCCGTCCTGAGACCTGGCTTCGGCTGGAAACCAGAGCCCTCCTGCAACAGTCACAACAGTGTTACCCGCCCCAGGCACAGCCGTACCACTCACTCCCACACAGGTCGCTTTAGGGAACAGATAGGGTGGGGGCGGGTGGGGCAGGCCAGGGGTAGCGAGCGGAGGCAGAGATACCCAGAGATCCTTGGGCAGAGGAGTTTTCTTTCCTTCCAGAATTACATAGAAACCTGGCCATGGTGCCCGTCTCACTCTCCCGAGCCAGCCGCTCTCGGGCATGATCCTAACTGGTGGGACATCAGTGTGGCCACGAAGCCGTGGTCCTCAGGCAGGTCCCAGGGAAGCCCAGGGTGGCAGCAGGGGACAGAGAAAGGAGGGCTCAGGGTCGCTTAGGGTTAAAGACCAGGCCAAGCATGACACAGATTTGCCTGTTTCAACCCTTGCTCTGGCCTTCTAGCTGGGGAGAAACTGAGGCACAAGGAAGTCTAGGTTAGGAGCTCGATTTGGTGGCACAGCCAGGACACCATAGCCATGTGCACGTCTGTGCCTTCTGGTACCCCGAGTCACCCAAAGGCACCAGAGCGGGCCCACGCCCCTGCCTGGCTAGGGAAGGCGCTGAATGTGCCATCCCAGAGCCACTGGCTCCTCCCAGATGGAACCAAAACCTGCTACGGCCCCTGACCTGCCTCTTGCCCTAGTCCAGAGGGGCTTCGAGCCCCCGTTCCCAGCCCTCCTCCCTTTCTGGGGCCTGATGCACAGCTCCAGGCTGCAGTGCCAAAGCCACTGTGCCCAGGGCACCCTAGGAAAGTGGCTTGAGAAAGCTCAGGGCAGGCACCCCGGGCGGCTTGACCCAGGGGCTGAGAGCAGGGTCCACACCCCATTCAGCCATGCTGGGGGCCCAGAGCTCTGGCCCAGCCCTTCCCCTCCTTCTGTGACACAGAGGGCCTTCCATGACATTGGGGGACTGAGTGAAACCAGGCTCCACTCCAGGGTGCAGCAGGCCTCACACAGCACGGGCGCCACCAGCGGCCCGCCCTCTGCCAGTCCTGAGGCGGTGAGGAGGCCCAGAGAGGAAGTGGTCCCAGGCTCGAGAGCCCACAGCTCAGTACAGCTGGGGAGCGGCCACCTGTCACGAGGCAGGTGACGTGAAGGCCATAGGATAGTAGGGGACAGGGCCCATCCCACTGCGTCTCGACACCCACTGCCAGCCGACCAGGGGCACCACCTGGGCCGAGCAAAGGGGGGCTTCTGGAGAGGGACCCTCCACCTTCCCCACAAAACCCGGCGACAGCCAAGCTGCGCCACGCTGAGGGCTGGAATGCCGAACTTACACAAATATTCCAGGGCATCCGCAGCGTGTTCCAGGTAGACGTTTGTGTTGGCCTGGGCGCTATTTTCTTTTTGTTGCTGTCATGTGATTCAACATTTTTCCAGAAATAACTTCTGAAAAGTGTGCCTGGGTTTTGACCACATGTGACTCTATCATGCGGGGAAAGGGCCTTTAAAACACACAGGCGTGCACACGTGTGCACACGCATGTGCGCGGCATCCCCGGGTGTGCTGGCTTGGCGTGTTCCGCCCTACCAGCTGAAGGGCCCTCGGGGAGGCTGGGGTTTTCCTGGGTCGGGGCCATGTCCACTGGTGGCGACACACACATGTGGGGGCGCCCACATGGGCACTCCGGCTGCGTCCCTCGGGCCCCACAGATGTTGGCACTGTAGCTGCTGCTGTAAGTGCCCTTCCTGGTGACTGGTGCTGAAAAGGATGTGGTTTCACCGCCTCGGCCCCTGGCCTCCTGCCCGGGGAGGCTGGAGTGGCGGTGAGAGCAATTTTTACAAGGGACGAAACTGCTACCACCTAGGAGACCTCGGAGGCCCTCTCCACCTCTGCCCCGGGAGCTGACCTGCCTCCGCCATAATAACTCTGAAGCCCTGAGTCACAGTCAGAGAGTGGGCAGTGCCCCGCCCCAACGGCTGACGTAGCAGACACCCGGGAAGCAGGTTCGGTGCCAGGGTGTGCCAGGAAGACCTGAGAGGCCGGGGAGTCCTGGAGAAGGGCACCCAAGGGGGTCAAGCACAGCAAGACCCTGCTCTGCGCTCCCACACCCTGGGGGTGCAGGTGAGAGAGACAAGTAGGACACAGTGCACTTGCAAACACGTTTCCAAAATTAGAAATGGCCTTTGCGGGCCAAGCCTGGCAGTGTCCTCTGGGTCTGGCCATCAGGCTCCTCAACTCGGGCTGGGGACTCTGAGTCCGGGACCAGGGTCCCCGGGGGCTGTGAGGCAGCTGCCGACTCTGCCCTGGGCAGCCCTGGCGCGGCTCCCACCCGGTGAGCGTGGGATTTGTGAATGTGTGAAGGGCTCAGCTGCCCACGAGCCTGGAGCGCCGCCGAGAGGCCCCGCTCCGCAGCAAGCCTGGAAGGCCGGCTGGCCGCGGCCCAGGCAGGGCCAGGAAGCATTAGCAGGAGCGAATGCGCGCGCTGTTAGCACCGGCGCGATTTATCGCTGCCGCCGGGAAACGGCTGCAGAGGTCACAGAAAGCATAATTAACGAGTCATGGAGCGTCAGACCAGGAAGTCAAGCCACCGCCGTCGGTCTCCCCAGAGAGTGGGACCGGAACAAGGCTGCAGCCACCAAGGCTGAAAGCTGGCGTCCTGGGGGCCTCAGGGTGTGGGGGCTCTACGGATGGTGACAAGGACTTCTGAGAGCTCAGAGGCCTGGGCAGGGGCTGGCTGAGCGGGACACCGGGTGTTTGGGCTGAGGGCTTCTCTGAACCCCCTGCTGCCCGGATGGGCTGTGGAGGTCATTGGAGGAGGCCAGAGCGGGCTCCTCGGGAAGCACCGCAGGGCTTGTCTGAGTGGCTAAAGAGATAAGAGTGCCGCTAGAGAGTCACAGGTCAGGAGGAGGCCAGGTCAAAGACCAGGGCTTAGGAACCCTCCAGTTTTAAGCAGTTTTCCCCCAAACCACCTTGGCCCATCACCCTGCCCTGTCCTAGGAGCCAACTTAGTCTGCCAAGTGCCAAGTCCTCTCCTCTCTCTCCCTTCCTCCTCCCACAGCGAGGCCACCCGTCTGTGTTTTTGGGTGGCAGTGGTTTCCCCATCACCCCTAGTCTGCTTGTTCTTAGCGCTGCTCCGCCCCCTCCTCCTCTCCTCCTGAGTTCTTTGATCTTCCGTTCAGGTTCAGTTGCTTCATTTTTTGCAATTACCAGCCTGGAGGGAGGATGCCCCTGACCTGCGGCTGCAGTCTGGCAGACAGATGGGGCAGGAAACTGGGAGTTTATTTCAGCCTTCGCCCCTATTCATCTTGGGTAGATTACAACAGTAGCAGCTCCAAACGTCTTCATAGTCCATTTATGATAAAGTGATGGCAACATCACACGAGAAGAGAAATGTGCAGATTAGCTATATCCGGGGAAAGATGGATTGTCCGAGTGCGTGGCTGCTTGGAACAAAACCCCCACTTTCCCAGGCAGATACCAGCCCCTCCTGGAAGGGCCGGAGCCCCATGCAGGACAGCCAAGCTCCAGCACATCTCTGGGTGCACTCTCTCTCCCTCCCTCCCTCCCTCCCTCTCTCCCTGCCTCCTTCTCTTCCCTTCTCTCTCCCTCCCGCGTTCCTTGCTTTTCCAAGTTTTTGAACAGCTACAGAGCAACTCCACGGCAGCCTAAATAAATCAAGTTGCCGTAGCCCCTTTGCAGTGGACTGGGGGATTTCTATTTGAATTTCAGGAAGAGGGACGCATCTATCACGCTGGACCGCTGCCCTGCCATACTCAAGTAGCCTGCTCTGCGCAGGGCAGGAGGAGGGGAGGAGGGGCTCAGCCGAAGGGCATGGTGCATTTAGGGGCACAAGGAGAGCCATTCAGACCCACGCTTTCCCTTTGTTCTTTTTAAGAGGAAGCACTTAACAAGTTGTTGTTCTCTGTTGTACTTTTTTAATGAGCCAGGAGAACCCTGTCGGTGGATGAGCTGGAGAACTGGGTTGGTGGATGACCCACGGCCTGCAGAGGAGGGTGAAGCTTTTGTCTTTTGCATTTTTCATCCTCTTCCTTTGCATGGAAACTGACAAGGCCCTCCACCCCCCATGAAGGAAAGCTGATCCGCTGGGCCGCTTTCAAAGAGCTCCAATTTAGGGCGTCCCCAGCGACTTCATTTCTAATCACGCTTAGCTTGCCTACCTACAAGTTGGAGCCCCCAGTCCCTCTGGTGGATATTGATTAGAGCCGGGCTCCGAGGCCATGCGAGGCCGGGTCGAGTGGGGGATGCGTTGGCTCGGCCAGTGGCAGCGGCCCTGCCTGCAGAGGTATCCAGGGTTTGAATGACATCTCAGGGGACAGGGTCGGGCTTCCAAATTCCTTTCATCCATCAGATGAGAAAACAGTGCGGCTTTCAGCGGGGTGAGGCGGGGCTTCTCCTGGGGGAAAGGCTCAGCCACACAGATAAAAAGCCCGGGCTGGACCCGGCGGCAGAGGGGTCCTCTGTCACCGCTGAGCTGTGGGGGCTGGAGACCCGGCCAGCTCTGCCTGAGGTCTCCGGCAAGTCGCCCCTTGTCCAGCTCCTCCACAGTTGACCTGTGACTCGGGGTGGGTGGGATGGAGCCTCTTCCCCCTGGTGGGGCCCCCAAGATTGCTCCCCAGACACTCAGGCCCAGCTCCTGAGAGTCTAAGTCCTGGGAGGGAGCCAAAGAACTGAGACAGGATAGACAGTGTAGCAGAGGTAGTGACATAGTGACACAGTGTAGCTAGGAAGCAGTAATACCATGATACAGTGTGGCCAAGCTTCAGTGGTACCGGGACACAATGTAACCAAGTGGGGGTGGCATCCTCAGAGACACGGACAGGACAGGACAGGACGTGGGCTCTGGCTGCCCCACAGCCAAGGGCACAGAGTGAGGGCAGACATTGGCCTGCGGTCTGTCAGGGCCACAGAGCAGCCAGTGGGAGGACTGACTTTGTGGCCTCTTGGCAGCCTGCACCTAGGGGACACTGCCAGCCCTTAACCTGGGAGAGATTACAGGAAGGAGTCAAGGAAAAAAATCCTCCTACATGTCCCCTCACTGGCTTGTGGGGGAAATTCCAGCGCACAAGGACAGGCTGGGTGTGCATGTCCTCTCTGGAGCAGCACCGCCAGGGCAGAGCGGGCCTGGGCCACAGGGTGCTGGCGTCCAGCGGCGAGGCCATCCGAGCTTTTGGGTAGGGTGTCCCTATGTGTGCAGATCCAGCCCCAGCTCAGAAGGGGAGTGTGTGTGTGTGTGTGTGTGTGTGTGCGCGCGCGCGCACGCGCGCCCTGCACCACACCACCCCGGGGCGATCCCTCCTGCTGGCCTCTGACCACCCTGGCCACCAGACAGAGCTGAGTCTAGAGTCCTCTGAGGGCAGCCTGGTGGGCTCAAGGATGTCACTTGGGTCCTGGGCCTACACGCACACACTGCCGCCAGGGCTGCCACCACCATGTCCTCCGGACACCCCTGACCGTGAGGGATACACATTGCTTATAGGATTATTTCCTTTAATAAAGACAGGAAAGTTTCCAAAGGCAAAATGACAGATGGTTAACTTTGTATCCCAACTCCAGAAAGATACATTTTCTTCTTGTAATGCACTAGTTAGTGGTTACTGGCACATCACATTAACTAATTTGAGATCCAATTATCAAATTTGCCCATTGCTGCTAGCGCTAATCTGAAACCTTACAATAAAGCGGGCTTGAGAAGCACATGAAAGGCCGCCACCCACCGCGGCCCCGAGGCTGTCCCCGGAGCATCGCAGCGGCCCCGCCAAGGGTTCGGGGTAATTGCAGTCATGAGCCGGGGTTGATTGAAGAAAATTATACCCCGGTTTTTTACTACAAGTTTTTTTTTGTGTGGCTTTTCTTAAATGATGCGGTGAAACTCAATTATAAGGGAAGACGCGTACAGGATTTTAATAACTGTATTAAGGGTGTCCTTGGTCCACTTCCGGCCCCGGCTTCTCGGGCTGTGAAGCTACAGCCCTGTGCTCTGGGCATTTGGGCAGTGTGGGTTATTTTGAAGAAAATCACTACCTGGTTCAACTTTGCTTCTTCCCGTGTCCTTTTTCTTTTTATCCTTTTCCAATTTAAGCTGGAGAACGTGGGCAGGGAAGAGTCGGCACATCATATACATATAAAATTTATTCTCCAACTTGGGATGCTTTGCCAGACAAGCCCTTGTGGCCGCTGCACTTCTCCACAGGGCGGCGAAGCTCGGCAACCGCATTTCCAAGTTGCATGTAACAAAAATAAATGGCTGAATTCCAAGCGTCATCTCCGTGGGGAGGCATGCCAAAAGGGATCCCCTAGCCTGCCCAGCACTGAAGGATTTGTAGCAATAAAACGTCATAAAAGTGCCAAGAGCATGGGGCTGGGTGCAGCCTTCTCCCCTTCGCCCTGGAAAATCACAACAGGAAAAATCAAGGCCTGGAGCTCTGTAATTCATTCATTCATGCTGTTAATGCCGGAAAGGGCGACGCTTGGAGTGACACCCCGGCCTTCCAACCGCAAGCCCTTCCTCAGCCGCCCTGGGCGGTGCCACCCAGTACAGCCCTCAGCACGTGAACAGAAACTGGACAGGAGTGGACATGGCCGCTTGGGGGGACACAGGCTCTGGCCAGCCTCCTCACCCTGCTCAGAAGTCCTAGGGAGGGCCGAGGGGCTGGTGGTTGCCGCCACCAGCATGGGCAGGGGCTGTTGAAGCAGAAAGCGAGGCTGCAGGGTGACAGCTGTGCCTGAGGGTGAGGGCTGAGGCCATCGGCTTGGCCCCAGTCCCAGGATCACAAGGAGTGAGGACACAGTGGGGCATTTCCGGGTCTACTCGGTAGCCTGGTAGGGAGACTGAGGCCAGGGATGCTGCCACCTGCCCCGTGGGAAGGGCAGTGTGGGGGTTTGTCCTGGGTCCTCCCTCTGCTGCCCCAGGGGTCGTCTGGGACACCAGGGGGTCCTCAGCATAGAAGAGCGGGCAGGGCTGCTGGGGAGGAGGGCATGAGGTCCTGGAGGAGGCACCCCCAGCCCAGCCCGGAGCCCTGCCCCACAGCCTCTCCCGCTTCCCACGGGCTTTGGTGTCCTCTGCACCATTTTCAGGTCAAGGTGAGAGTAGCCACGTCAGACCAATAAGCCTTCTACTTCGGGGATACAGCTGCTGTCCCATCCACAAGACCCTGGCCACATATGGCAGGAGACACTGGCAAAGCCATCTCTAGGAAAGGTGCACAGGGCTGGCAGCCACTCCTCAGGGTTAGGGCGCAGCCGTGGTGAACGTGTGGGACTCGGGCCAGAGCGGGCTGCTCCCACCGAAAGCTCGACAAGGTTCACCGTCACTGGGTTACTATTGGGGTTAGGGACCCCTGCCCCCTGATGTTCGTAGACAGGGCAGGATGCACACCAGCGCCCTGTGCTGTGAGCCCCTCGCAGCCCCATTATGTCGCACCATGTGCCCTCCAAGTGGGGAAACCGGGAAGCCTGGGGAGACAGGAAAGGAGGTTATCTCGTGGGAACCTGAGGCTGCAGCCTTGGGCTCTGCCCTGTCCAACTCAAAAGGGCCCGAGTGCCTGTGGCCAGGTGAGGCCACGCTGGGGGCTGCTCCTGTGCGACCACAAAGTGGCGCTCCTGGGCACTCCTTGGTCTCCAGGTGGCCCAGGTCACTGCTGTTATCATCTCAAGGCACAAAGTCTGAGTCCCTAGCCCAGAACAGGCAGAGAGGAGGCGTCAATACACTGCCCTGCCCGTTTGGCAAAACTCCTGTCCTTCTCACCACATCTGTCCCCTGGTACTGCACATAGCCACCCCCCCAGCCCCCAGATAAGACCAAGTCCTTTGATCGCCATCATCCGGGCTAGGGTGACTCAGAGCCCTGCCAGGACAGCCACTACGGTGACAGGGAACAGTTTCTGAGATCTGCTTGTTGGCAGCTCCTGCCTGGCTCTGTTCAGAGCCAGACTAGGCCAGGTGTCCAGGGGCATGGCTGGCACCTCCCCATGTGCTTGCTCTGCCACCAGCCAGGTGTGGCCCAGCTCTGTACCTGAGTGTGATGCCCACCTTGCCCTGCCTCCTGGGCACCCTAGCACAGCCGAAGACTGTGAAATGTGGGCACAGCCTCGTCCCAGCCACCCACGGAGCACTTGGGGCTCTCTGGGGCCTGGAGAATCTCCCCACACAAGGAGGAGCAGGTGCACAGGAAAGCAGGGAAGCGAGGTGTTTGTGGAGTGCCCTTGAGCGGCAGCAGCAAGGGACTGGGCCGCCGCTCCCAGGTGTGAAAGCGTGGATGCACACGCATGCAGGGGTGCAGCTGTGAGCTCGGGGCTCTGCTCTTGGCATGTGAGAGGATGGTGTACGCCTGTGTGTGGGTGTGGCCTGGGCATGTGTGGGTGCGGTGTGTGTACGTGGGTGGGTGGGTGCTGAGGCCCTCCTGGGGAAGGCCTTCTCTGAACAGCACGCCTTGCTACCACTTCCTCCTCTTCCCATCTGGGAGCCAACGGAGCCCCCACGTGTAATGGGCTCATGTGTACAAGCCTGTGCATATGTGGGTATTTGTGTGGGTGCACACATGTGTCTGTATGTATTGTGATGATGTATGTGTGTGTGTGTACACAGTGCATGGGGCCGTGTGGGCATGGGCCAGGCCTCTGCACCACCCGGCCCTGGCGGCCGCCTTACCCCAGCCTAGAGGTGCTGGCGGAGCTTCCTTCCCTCCCAAGCCTATAAATCTCACACTCCTAGTAAAAACAGACTGTAAAGAAAACCGCGCCTCCTGGGTCCCGTGGTCCAGCCCTGTGGCCTGGGGAAAGCTGGTGAGTGTGCCCTGCTGCCCACCCAGGTCCTCAGGACCCCACAGCAGGAGCCAGCGCCTCCTTCTCCTGGGGCGCAGGCTGGGGAGGGGAGGAGGCAGCTGTACCCCAACCCTCAGAGCCGTGCTCCTGGTGCTCAGCAGGCAGCCCCTGCAGTGGGCTCATTCCCAGGCTCTGGGTTTTGGTGTCTTCTCACCAACACACTGCTCTCTGGGGCTCAGCCAGTGCCCCGGAGAGTCCCGGGCCGGCGGCATGGGCTCCAGGCCCTCCGGTGCCTTGCAGGGTCCGTGTCTGTTGGCCGGGAGCCTTTTGCTGGGTTGCTCCATGTCTGGTGGGGAAACCGTGCCGCTGTTGTCGTCATCTTTTCAGACCTGAGGTTGTGTGTGACCTGGGGGCTTGGGGCATCAATGCTGCACTGCCCTGGCATCCTCGGAGGCAAGCCCTGAGGTAGGGCTGGCACAACAGCCACCTTGTCCAAGACTGCCTTGAAGGGCTGATGTCCTGGGCGTGGAGCAGCTCAGGAAGTAAGAAAACGCTGCGCTGCCTCCCCGGACGCTGGGCAGTTGGGGTGCTGTCTTGGAGGCCCAGGGAAGGGGGACACCAACCCGGGTGCTCCTGTGAGCTGGGGCCCTTGTGAGTGCCCCCACCAGTGCTGGAAATGGGAGCCGGGGTGCAGATGAAAAGCTCTCGGTCTCCTGCGGGTGGAGCAGCACAGCCCCCACAGGCCCAATCGCCCTTAATCCTGAGCAGTAAAACCTGCAGGCCTCACACCTCAGGGCCGTCAACAAGGGGGCCTTGCCTGAGCTTCCCAGCTTCTGCCCGCAATGTGTAAAGATGTGACGTGTTGGGTCACGGTGTGGGGAGGCCTCCTGGGGTGTTCCGGCGCAACCTGAGTGGTTTCCTCACTGGGGGTGGGGGGGTGCCGTGGATGAGACCTGGGGCTGGCTCACTCCCCAACACAGCTCCTACCAGGCACTCCCTGCCCCCGCCCCGAGGCCCTGCAGGGAAGGGGCACGCTGGCCCAGCCAAGGCCCTGGAGGGCACTGGCAGAGGCTGCATTCACGTCCTGAGCAGCTCTGGAGCTGTCTGCCCTGGAGCTGCCTCCACTGCACTCGCCAGGCATGGCGACAGGCATGCTTGTCCTGGGCCAGAAGTCTGGGCTGGAGTCTCTACCAGAGGCCTCCGTATGGGGCCTGTGCCCAGCTGCTTCCTGCCCCTGAGCCACGGCTGCGCTCACGTCTCCTGGGCTCATGGCCGCATCCTCTGACCCCTGCTTCCGTCTGTCTCCACCTGCCACTCACTTGGAGGACACAGATCAGTGCCCATCCTGGCCACGTGACCACATCTTCTGTGAAGACCCTGTTCCTAAGTGAGTGGCATCTGAGGTTCCAGGAGGACAGGCTTGGGGTGACGTTGGGCTCCCCACCTGGCAAGTATATACCATCAGCCAAGGAGGTGGCCAGGGGAGACTGTCCCTTCCCCCAGTCCCTGGTGTCACCTACTCTGTACCCCAGCTGCAGCCCCCCACGAGGGCCCAGAGCAGAGGGCACAGCAGGAGGCCCGATAGGGATGCCCTCTGGACAGGCGAGCGCTGTCAGGCCCTTGGCGTCGTCCTCCTGGGGCCGGTGCAGGTGTAGGCTGCCTCATCTGAGGGTCAGGGATGGAGAAGCTGTCCCCTGCCCTGTGGGCCACACGCAGCCTCTCTGGGCACAATGTCGCCTCTGTCTCAGGCCAAAAACCACCACTGACAGGAATCGGCTTTCAGCCCTGCCGCCAGGCTGAGGCCCGAAGATAACCTGCCTAGGAGAAGAGCAGCTTGGATGGGCTGGGCGGGCCTCAGGGGGCGGGCGCCAGCCTGCGGGCAGGGCAGGAGGCCCCGACTCTCACGAAACTAAAATCTGGAATAGTTTTTGCTTTGTATTCTCAGCCTTTTCCTTCCCAAATTGTCACTTGGCAGAGGTCCCCTCAAACCTTCTCTCAAAAGTAAGGCTTTGGGGACAACCATGTGTTCTCAGTCCACCTGGGCGCTCACTGAGGCTCTGCACAGCATACAGCGGCACCAGGGCTTCTGGGGCTCATTCCCAGTGAGAAGCCGAGGGCGGGAGAACCCTATCTCGCCTTGTCCCGCCTCTGTGGACGCTGGACCCTCCGCCACCCTCACCCTCGGCCCCCCGACTGTGCACCCCAGAGTCATCTTTCAATGACCTCTCTGTGCAGTCAGGACCAACAACGGGGCGGGAAGGTAGGGACTGTCATTCTGCGGGAGTCATCTGACCGTGCCGATCTGGTTACCCCGGCACAGCGCATGGCCTGCTGCACTCGGCAGCCTCCTGCAGACACCTGGGTGGGAAGCTGAGCTCCTCGGGCGGGGCAGCGGAGGTGCAGCGGGGGGCAGAGGCAGCAGCGGGGGGCAGAGGCAGCAGCGGGGGGCAGAGGCAGCAGCGGGGCACAGTGGCTGCACAGCACCCTTCCGTCCGCCCCATGCTGGTTCACGATGGTGGAAGGACGGCCACGGATCTGGTGGCCCATGGGTCCCAAGTGACCCTTGCCTGCTGCATGTGCTGACCATGGCAGACCATGCCCCAGGGGTCAGGTGTTATTGTCACATAGACCCAGGCTGGGGACTCAGAAGGCGGATCAAGGCACAGGTCTCGGAACCCAAGCTCCAGAGAGAAAGAAGACGTGGGGTCCGCCGGAGCCCTGAGTGACAGCTCTCTGGACACCCCTAGCCCATCCTCATGACAGTGGCTGGGCTTGCTGCGTGCCAGGTCCTGCCTTGACCCTCTGTACAGGGTAGGGCTGGCCAGCTGCTGCCCAGAGAAGCCCCGGGTGCCCCGGGCACCACCCACGAGGGCCTCTGCGTTTGCTGGCTGTAGACTGGGCACTCCCCAGCCAGGGCCTCTTGGCCTCGACGCTGCTGTGCTCGATTTGAGTTCTGTCATGCAGGGTCATCTATACCTTGCAGTAGCCCTGGCCTCTGTCCACTGGACAACAGAGAGCCCCTTGCATCCAAAGTTTCACCCCTGTCACCGCAGTCGATGGGTCACAGCGAGGGACACAGCTCCACAAGGCCTCTCCTCAAGGACAGAGGCCTGACCAGACTCCTTGCCTAGGGTTTGCTGAAGTGGCCCTCACCACGGAGAGCCTAGCTTGGGCGATGGGCCCTGGCAAGGCCCCGAGCACACAGCCACTCACACAGCCGGGTGGGGTCCTCGGCCTGTCATCCGACCCTCTGTGACTCACTTTCCCTCCAGTGGAGAGGAGGAGCGAGACTCGAACCATGCTCAGCCTCCTGCTTGGAGTCCAGCGGGGACAATGGTGGTGGCTTCAGGCTCGGGCTGAGCTGACAGTTGTGGCAGCTAACGTTGAGACCAGGACATCAGGGAGTGGGACTGTGGTGGGAACAGAGGCAGGCAGGAGCCAAGGCCACGTTGGGAGGGACCAGCCCCAGCTTAGCCCCTGGGGACGGCCCATGCTGTGAGCCCAGGGGCTCTCAGGTCCCTCAGGGTAGAGCATACCCTGCTGCCTTCCCCACTGCATCTCACATCTAGGCAGGAGAGGGGTCCATGGCCCTGGGCGCTGGGCCACTAGGGACCAGCAGCTCCAGCCTGGCCTGGTCCCCACATAAGGAGCAGAGGATAGTACAAGCTCCTGAGGATGGGTCCCCTGGCCTTAGGTGCTTCTGGGAGCTGAGAGTGGTCGTTCCTGCTGCCAGGGAAACGACTCACACCCCATCCCCAGTTCAGGTCAGTTCCTACTGCTCGCTGCCTGCTCAGCCAGGGAGCCAGGGGCAAGCTGGAGTTCTGAGGAGCCTAGCACGGCGCTTGAAGACTCCACCTGTGGCGCCTCTGATCCTGCCCTTCCTGCTCACAACCAACCTCAGGGCACCAGAGGCTGCGAGAGCTCCCAGCCTGAGGTCCAGGGTGCCCCTGACCTCCGGGCCACCGCTGCACCTTGGCCTCCCCGTCACAGGTGGCCACGCTTACTGCTCACAGAGCGTTCCTTCCCCTCCCTGCCTCACTCCTCTTTTGAGGGCGACATCTGGGCTGTGGACGCCCGTCCTTTCTGTCTCACTGCCCTGCCCCAGGGTCTTGGCTATGTCCTCCACCTCTGTCCAGCGCCCCATGTCAGTGGCCCCACAGGCAATGAGGTGAACGCAGAGGGCTGCGCTTGGCAGTTGGGCTTTCTGGGAGTCCCCAGTGGGGCGTCCAACCTGGGAGCCCCAGGGCCCCTTCTCCTCCCCCTCCACAGCCGCAGCCAGCACCTCTCACCTGTGGAAATTGGAGCCCTGGCGTGTGCCCGCCCAGGTCAGGGGTGAGCAGGTAAGGGCCAGCCTTTGTGTCCCAGCCTGGCTTTCAGCTCGCAGGAAGTAGCTGGAGCACAAATGCTAGTCGGCACCGTCTGATAGGCCAGGCCAAGCCCCACCTGGGTGGCCGAGGGGAAGCAGCTCTTGGCCCGTTTCCAGGGACCCCGGGGACCAGGCTGCTTCTCTGTGGTGTGGGAGGCATCTGGGGCTGCCCTTGTGGCGTCCTCAGAGTCACGGCTCCTGCAGAGCCCCCAAAACAGGGCTCATGAGCCACAGGTACAGGCTCGTGTTCATAGACTATACGAGTGGGGGGAACCACAAGGGACTGTTACGGCTCCATTTCCAGGCTGTGGAACGGATGCAACGATGTGCGGAGGCGAGGAGGTGCTGGGAGGGGCCTCTCTGAGCCTGAGCCTCAACGGAGTCAGGCCTTGCTGGGCACCCCCTTGGGCCAAATCTCCTCAGTAGCTTGGCAGGCAGCCCTATGGGTGGGAAGCAGCGCAGGGGAGCCCCACCCTGCCAGCTCCCTGTGAACTGGGGCTGCAGGTGGAGCTGTTGCCCCATGCCCTTGCTGGCCAGCGTGGCCAGGACCCAGGCTCCCAGACCTGGTCAGCAACCTTCTTCTCAGGCTGGTCAGCATGAACTCCAAGCTCACCATGGCCAGCTTTGCACCCAGCGGGGTCCGGGACTCAGGCTCACTCCCCCAGATACCCCCAGTCCCGAAGCACAGGAGGGGACTGGGGCCATGTCCCGGCAGAGGCACCAGCCCCAGGTGTGGCCTCCCTCGTTCTACCAGCCCCATCCTCCACCCCCCCATGGAAGGCGGACTGGCCCTGCGCGGCCTGCCTCTGAGAGGAGTGTAGGCTCCGACCATAATGAGATTCTGCTTCACGTCGTGTACTGGTTCCCGAGAAAATCATCTATTAATTGATTCCAATTACTCTTAATTGTTTCTCATACATTTCAATTAGGGACCCTGTTGTTTCGGCAGGAGCTGGATTAGACGCCATCCCCGAGTCTCTAATCGCAGGGCAGCGGGGGACGAGGGGGCGGGAAGGCGGGTGGCTGGGAGCAGGCACAGGAGTGGGGGCCAGGCTCGCCAGCCCAGAGCTCTGGCCACCTCAGGGCGGGGTGGGCAGACAGCCCCAGGCCCAGCACCTGCGAGGGGACAGGGGAGAAGAGCAGGTAACAGCAGCTGCAGACCCCGAGGGCAGCAGACAAGACATGGCCCTGGGGGCTCCCCTGAGGGTCTTGCCTGTGTTTGGGTTTTTTCTCCATTCTAAGCCAGGCTCGAGTGCTAAGGGTTGGCCCACCCCGTCCAGAGCACTCCACAGCCTCCATCATCCCTCTTCAGTCTTCTCCTTTCAGCTGCCCCTTCCGACCTGCCCCAGCCCCACCAAGCCTTGGGGGCAGCAGGTTCTGGCCCATCCCACAGTAGCGAGGCTTCGAGAGGCCAGCTATCAGGGCAGTGCCTGTGGCCCTGCCCACTGCCTTCCATGTCCCCACCTTGTCAGACAACGCATATACAAGTAACACACATCACCCCCGTGCTCCGGGCCACTGTAGCCAGGGCATAGCCAGTGGGGAGGCGGTGATGTGAGACCAAGGTGCCCGGGCAGGACCCAGAACTCCCTGCAAGGCCTGGGTTGGGCCTGAGGAAGAGGCAGGGTGTGGACCGGCGGCCCCTCCAGGGCCGAGCCTTCTGCTCCAGGGTTTGCAGTACAAGCAGGTTCAGGAGACAGATGCTGCCCACTGCTGCAGGCCACCAAGAGAGAGGGCACAGGGACAGAGCTGGTGCGTGGGCAGGCAGCATAAGGACAGCAGGCCTGTGAAGCCTTAGAGGGCACAGACGGGCCTCTGCGGTGCCCACAAGGACCACGCGCCTCGCCTGGCCGTGGTGAGCCAGCCACATGTCCGGAGTGTGCCAACCAAATCTGAAAGGGAGCGGAGTTTATTTTGACTTCTTACCGGCCAACCCAAACAAATAAACAGGACTTCAAACAGGCAGAGTCGGCCAGGGGACAGCTGAAAGCTAACCTTTGGCTGGAGTTTTTTTAAAAAAGGCCACTGGACATAAATCTGCACATAAGCTTTCCGAAGAAAAACACGTCCTTTCCATCCCCTTAGCCCGTGTTCCGCCCTGCACCCTGCAGGAAGGTGCTGCCTGCTTCAGGGGCCCCAGAGCTGGCTGGGAGGCCGCGGTCCACGCTGACTTATGCACACACCAAGAGTGTGGACCAGACGCCTGTGTGAGTGGACAGGGTCTGCGTGTCTTGTGTGCAGGTGTGCACAAGCGTGCATGAGATGGCATCTGCTGCATACACACGGGGTAGGTCTGTGCTTGTGTGTGTGCAGGCTTTGGCGGAGGGTGTGAGCCCTTACATGTGTACAGGCATGTGCACACATGTGCTGCAGAGTGCCTTTGCGTGTGCATGCACAAGTGTGCTCTCCTCCCCAGCTCAGAGCCTGCTAATGCCAGCGGCACCAGAAGCTGGGGGGGGGCTCTCCCCCAGGGCTGCCCTGCCTGGCGCCTTGCTGGGCTGGGTGGGGTCTGGGCTTCCCCAGGGTTCTTGGAAGAGCCGGCTTCTGGAGCTGTAGCCCCTGGGCCCGGCAGGGCTGTGCCAGGTCACCAAGGCATCTCATGAGGTCATTATCTTTTTAAAGCTATTTTTTTAACTGACACACACTTGTGCATGTCGTCGGGCACACGGTGACATTTCCGTGCACGGGTGCACTGCGTAATGACCAGACCAGTAATTGGCCCGTCTGTCAGCTTGAACAGTGATCACATCTTCATGTCGAGAACTTTCAAAATCCTCTCAACTGGCTATTTTGAAATACACAATTAATTGTTGTCAACCACCGTCACCCACTGTGCTGCAGAACATTAGAAATTATTCCTCGTATCCAGCCTCACCTCCCTGCCCATTAATTATGCCCCCTTCCCAGCACTGGGAACCGCTGTTCTCCTCGACTGCTATGAATAGCCGTCGCTTTCAGCTTCCGCGCAGGCGCAGGTGCCGGCAGCATTCGTCTGTGGGCCTGGCCTAGCCCACTTAGCGTAAGGTCCTCCGGGCTGGTCGTTGTGACCGCAATGGAAGGATCTCTCTCTCTCTCTCTCTCTCTCTCTCTCTCTCTTAAGGCTTAATAATATTCCATCATTCATCTCTCTGCTCCACCCTCAGTGGACATCTCAGCTATTCCTCATCTTGGCTCTTACCAGAAAACGGCTTCATGCACGTGGAAATCCAGGTGTCTCTCGGGCACCTTCATCTCAGTTCCTTTGGATTTTCCTGGGCATCCCGGAGAGGCTGGTGTAGTGTCTCCCCAGGCTCAGCCCCATGATGCCGGCCACCCCCCGAGGGCCACCTGGCTGGCTGGGATGTCCTGGGATTCAGCCACAGCCAGGACAGGTGGAGGGTGAGCCCGGTACAGTCCACACACCTGTGCGTCCTCACGTCCCTGTGGCCGGCGGGAGTCCTGGGCTGCAGACCTGGGCCTGCTCTCTCCGGAGAGCCGACTTCAGAGTTGTTAGTGGGGAGTGTCTCTGTCTCTGTCTCTGTCTCTGTCTCTGTCTCTGTCTCTGTGTCTCTGTCTCTGTCTCT
>NDGN011113680.1:0-11326 GCA_002564285.1 Tympanoctomys barrerae | reverse complement strand
ACCAGACACACATATGTAAATATCGTATAGTTTCCCTAGTATAAGAACTCAAAAGAAGAAATATGAATAGAAAGGCATAATACAAGTAAAAAGAAAGCAGGATCTCAAGGACTAACTTATCAAAAGAGGGAAAGGAGAAGAGCTAGGAAACCTCACAATGTTAAGCCATACAGTTATATGTAGAAAATGGGCAAGGCCATGATCCTGAGCATCTTCAGAAAAGTATTTCTGTGTGGGTATTGCTGTTACATTTTTTTCTTCTGGTAAGGACACCAGTGATACTGGACTGGGGTTTACCCTAAAGACCTCATTTTAACTTTATTATCTCTGTAAGAACTTACATATAAATGTAGAAACATTCTTAAGTATTAGGTATTAAAATCAAATAATACATAGATACTTAAATTTCTTGAATATTTAAAAATGAGTGTGTGTGCTCGTATGCATATGTATGTGTGTACAATTTAGATTAACATTTTTCTTTTGTGAAACAGTCTACTTTTCACCCTTGTTGGTCTCAATTAAAATGATAGAGCTAGGGCCAGCCAAATAGCTCAGCAGATTAAAGTACCTGTAAGCAGGCACAGGGGCCAGGATTTGATCCCTAGTCCTGCCCTATCAGCCCCGCCCTGGGGGGGGGTGCTGAGATGGCAATTGAGACTGGGCATGGTGGCACCCATCTGTAATCCCAATTCTTGGGAGGCTATAAACCGGTGGATCACTATGAGTCTGATCTAGTAGTGAGACCCTTTACACTCTGTAGACCCTTGCCCCCCCCAATAAAAAAGATAGAACTAGGCTTCCTCCTGATTTCAAAAGAATGAGCATTTTCTGACTATTCAGAGTCACACTTTTCTAAAGTAGAACTCTAATCTCATGCTAGTTCATAAGGTACTCTTTTTGCTTATATTAAATATTTTCTGTTCTATACTGTTTTCCTAATGTGTTTATGAAAACACAGAATTTTTCAACACTAAACCAATATTCACAAACTATTTGATTCATTATATTTTTGAGTATAAGACTGTTTATAACTTTTTATCTTTTAAGGTATTAAAATTCCTTTGATCGTGTACTTATGTTGAGTTTAATCTGTTATATTGTCTTCTTTATTTATTTATTTATTGCTATATGAGGCTTTTTTTCTTTCTTTTTTATTTTTTTGTTTTTCGCGGTTCTGGGGATCAAACTCAGGACCTTGTGTTTGTTCGACAGACACTTATGCCACTAAGGTATATCTCCAGACCCAGTCTGTATATTTTTTATTCAAAATTTCTAAGACTGAATTTGAAACAGTGAGCAAATATAATGCAATTATATAGTGTTAGCTACCTTAAGAAAAAATAACATGAACATTAAAACTATAGCCCTTCAAAAATGATAGCGGAATTTGTGTTTACCTTTGCTGCTTTATTTATTTATACTTTAAATTAAAAAAATCTTTTTATTTATTTATGCATTTGGTACAAAGTCTTGCTAGGTAGCTTGGTCACTTAGTGATCTTCCTGTCTCAGATTACCCAGTGCTGGGATTACAGGTATAGACCATAACCTCTGGTTAAAGTCCAGCATGGCTCACTCAAGGTTCCCAGGCTGGCATAGCAGGTGGTACTAAGGATCAAATGTGGGTCCTGAGCTTTCCAGGTAGGTGCTTAGACCATTGAACTGTCTCCCCAGCCCCTTGATTTATATTCTATTACCTGATTCTTCTTGGATTTATAAACTGGGGTGTAGGAAGAAATTATCAGAGTGGTAGAAGATCTAGATATCACATATATTGTTCTTTGATAAATTTTCCAAAACATATAAAATTTCTTTCTTTTTTAATGGAGCCAGGGATTGATCTCAGGCCCTTGCTCTTGCCAGGGAAGCACTTATTCTATGATACATATAAAATTAACAGGAGATAAATCTAAATTTAACTCTAGTTCTTTGTTAACACTGCTGTGGTGAGTTTATAATGCCACATTATATTTCTGACCCGACAGATCCGTTCTCACCATGAAACACTTTGTGCAAATATGAATGTTCTTTAGGGCTTAGACGTGCTTCCTGATTTCTTGCCTCTTCAGTAGAGCCTGAAGACCTACAGGAAGTGCTAACAAAGGAAATCTTAAACTTATTTTTTCTACCTGTATGAAGTGACACGTTTCTATATATACCTCAGAACATAAGTTCCTAGCCTCCTTGAGTTTCTGTAGTGGTTTTTATTATTTCTATAATCACTATGAAAAAATCCTTATTAGATGTAAAAAAATTATTAATTCCTCCAATTATATTCTATCAGCCACGTACTGCATTGATCTTGAGCTTCTTTTGCCGTAGTTTTGCTCTGTGGAACTGTGTGATGCAGAGAAATCCGAGCATTTGGGAAAGGTTCCAATAAGCTGCCCTAGTGAGGTGTTTCAGCACAGATTATTAAAAGTTTTTCATTAGTGTATATTTTCAGTATATAAAGATTGCATTTATCTTAGAGAGTCAGTGCAAGTACATAACACATCTTAATTCATTTTTTATCTCCTTTTCCTTTCCATTCTCTCCATCTCCTGGCATCTACACAAAAGATAAATAAGTTAAACAGCAACATAAAAGATAGATAACAGACTTCTTACTGATTAGGGTAATACCATCAAGGCAATGGTATTTGTGTGACAATGTTAATTTGGGCCACAGCTATAATTTTATCATTATATCATCTCACAGTAGAGGAACATGCATCTTAGTTCACTGGAATGACCTATTTATAGCCTAATAGATGGAAGCTAAAAGTTGACAAAATGGCTTGTTTATTTTTAGCCAGATGAATAAAAAATTGAGTAAAGATGGGAGTGTGCTTAATGTTTTTAATGAACTACTATACTATATGTTGTCTTGAAATTCAGTCTCACAAATATCCACAGTAACAGCAACATGATCCTAACATGCTCATAGTAAAATGTACCTTCTTAATCTCTCCTCATTAAGAAATCAAATTGATACGATAAAGAACTTAGGCCCCTTTTCACAGACACTCGCTTCATGTTCAAGGTTGAGAGGCAATATTCCAAGGATGGTATTAAATTACCAACATGGTTCAGTGCAGTGCTCAACGTTCAATTCATTGTCAAATGAAATTGGTATAGTGTCAAAACCCATCAAAACCCTAACACAACAATTTCTCCCTGGAGAAACATACTGTAACTATTACAGAGCACTTTTAAGGTTTATCGATTTGGAGACAGGAAGCAGGGCTGGATGAGAGAGAGAGAGAGAACAGAAATGAAGTACATTTCTTAGACAAGCATAATAAACATGTTCCCAAGTCAAGGACTAAATAAATAGGAAAACAGAGCATCCATTAATTGTCATCTATTCTGCTTTCACAGCTGTACTTGCATCCAACTGTAAATATCTAAAAAGCAACAGTGCTGCTTCTTAAGATACTGGTAGTAATACAATATTTGTTTTGTCTTTGATGAGGAAATTAAGATGGCATCCTAAAAATGACTAGAAACTTAGAATATGTTTTGTGTTGTTGAGACTGGGTGTCACTATGTAGTCCAGGCTGTCTTGAACTCATGGCTATCCTCCTGCCCTAGCCTCCTGAGAGCTGGGGTTACAGGCATGTGCCACCACACCCAGGTCAAGACTTTAAATGTGGATAAGTAACTCATGAGAGAGCTTTATGACTCCAAACAATATACCAGCTTCAGGACAAATCAGAAAACTGGCTAGCAAATTTGCTAATTTTGTTTTGTTTTCATTTTCTTTCTTCCTGTAAGATAGGACCACTATAATGCATTTCTGGGTAAAGATGTATATTGAATTATTTTTTCCCTAGGTAGAATTGTCAATGTCATTATGTTAATTTACATTTATATTAATTGTGCCAATAGATCAAATTGTGCTGTAAAATAAACTCCATTAAAGGACTGTCATGGTTTGTGTCTAGTTGGCCCCCAAAGCCTCATGTAGTCATTGCGGTGGGCTTCTAGAGTTTGTGATTAATTCATAATTCAATGCTGGGATTATAGGAGTAAAGGTTACTGAGATTACAGATATGAGGGCTACACCCACGGATAGCCTAAATACAATATAATGGGAAGAGAGAGAGGCTTGTTGTCTCTGACACCACAGGCACCACCACTGGTGTCACTGCTCCTTGCTTTTTGCTGTTGCTGTTTTTCTGCCTTCTACCTTGTGCCACTCTGCCTTAGAGCCAGCTGATTATGGACTGAAACCTTCACAAACTGTGAACTAAATAAACCTCCTTTCCTTAATTTGGAGTGTTGGGTGTTTTGTCCCAGCAATGAGAAAAAAGTAACCATGACAGGGAAAGTCCAGTAGTTTTCTCTTTAAATAATGTTAACTCAGTTATTTTATCATATTTGAATCCATTTTTAAAGCTGGAAAATAAAGCTAAAACAATGGCTTAACATAAAATCTGTAATTAATGGATCTATAACTACTTTGTAATTAAAAAACTATAGTATATTTTCTATCATATATTAATATGAAAAATGCTGTAGCTTTTATTCTAGCTTATAGATAATATACCTTAATAATAATATAATCGATATACTTCTTTATTCTACATTTTTCTAAGTTCAAACACAATTATGCTACTGATATATCATGTATAATGATTACCTGTGTTTACTCATTTATGAAATTTATGAAAAACTTCAATAAACATTTGAATTTTTAAATATGCCTGATATTTTTATGTAATTGTGAGAAATGGGAAACTTAGCATTTATAAGATTTTCAAAGTTTTTTCTATCTGAGGTTATTAATAACATTAGAGGGTTTTCTGCCTAATTCAGGACAAATAAATGATGTCCATTACTCTTTAGTTATATACTTTTAAACATTATAGTTAATGGATGATGACATAACACAGATTATCAAATGAGATGAGAGATACCTTTACTTCTAGAGGGCAGGATATTTTACATATTTATAAGATAAGTGGTTATATCTGATAAGATTTAATTTAATAGTTGGCTGTGAGAAAATTGTAAACCTTCAAATAGTTCACATGGTTCAAAGTTTTGTTAGAAATAAATAAGAAATTTTATACTTCACAATCACAAATATAGTCATGAAATAACTGGAATAAGCTTAGGAAAAGTTTGAGTCATGTGTAGAGAAAACAAAAGTTATCATCTCTCAAACTTATACAAAAATAAGAAAATGAGATATTTAGAGTATTGTGCAACAGAATAACTGACATTTTTAAACATATATGTGATTCTATCCTTAATTAAAGTTCTAAAAATTATGTAGAACTTTGGGAACTCTATCTTACAGTACTATTAAAAAAAGATGTAAAAGAACTTAAAGGTCCATGAGAATACAACAAAATATAATGTTCAAAGTATGAGAGTAATTTGTGATTCAGGAATTCATATTAGCATATCAAAGGATTAGGTGCATGTTGATGTTGATTGGGAAATGGAGAGTTACGTTTTCAATGAAGCTGATGCTATTGATTAGTAGTTTTAAAACATGTTCACTAAGGTGTCTGAACAAAGGAAGATTGCCTACAAATAAATAGTGGTCCCTTATGTTATCATGAAATAAATGAGAAATGTACAACTTTAAAGTGAACTTAACTCTGACCATTAAAATATGTAATATATTTAAGAATCAAACTACCAAAATTAAATGACCTAAAATCTCAAAACTCTGGGTAAAATGTCTTAAATATTCTGAAGATACCAGTTCCCCCCAAAAAATAAACACATTCAAAATACACCTGCATAATTCTACAAAAAGAATTTGAATAAAGCTTATTGTATTTAAAGAGATAATGAACAGAAACATTATAAATAATTTTTCAATAATAAACAGCTATGATGTTGTCTCAAGACTCAAAAATATTTGTGAATTCATAGGAGTTAAAAGTAATTGCAAAATATAAACAAAAACCTAGAATGGAATTCTATAAACTGATTTTTTTAACGAAAATTTATTTCATGACAAATATAGGAATGCAAGCCAGAAGGAAAATTATAAGTTAGGCAATAAATATTAAGCTAACTATAGATAAAACTCCAGATGAATCAACAATTAACTGAATTCAAGTAGAATTGTCGGTATGGTTTAATATATACTTATATATTCATATCAAAGTCATGCATAAATGCATTGTCTATCTGAGGAATACAATTTAGAAAAGTAGTTTTGGAGTAGACACAGTTTTTTAAATAAATACAAAACCTAGAAATTACAGAATAGTCAATAGATGTGACTGCATAAATAATTCTCTATTGTAAGTGCTATTATATTCAATGTTGAAAGGTCTTCTACAGATCAATAAAATTTTAAAAATGATAAACAGCCTACTTCCCGAATAAAAAATGAGATGGGCCAATGCACTTATATAAGTATGACCTAACATAATTATTCAGGGAAATTTAAATAAAGTAACACTGAGATGCCAAATTTTAACTCAGTAAAATATTAATCATAAGAAATAAATATTTTTTGCACTTCTAAGACTATTATAAATTGGGACAGCCTTTTTAGGGAACAATGTAAAAATACGTAGTAAAGTTAATATGCTTAAGTATGTTTGCTAGAAATTTGACTTCTAGATATGTCTCCTACAAAATTTCTTTTCTACCAAAATTTAGTTCTTAGTACTTGGGAAAATAATTATAAGGAAACTATATAGCTATCATTCGTATCATGCTGACAAAATTATAGGGTGGTCATACTATTGCAGAAATCAAAGAACAAGGTGTGTCTCCATGCAGATTCAGTTTCACTTAATGAAAGAGAAAGGGGCTGTTATGCAATTTCATCTCTCTGAAAATACTGAGTAAACTTACACCAATATGCAAGGTACGGCCAACGACACAACTGAGCTCTAGGGTATAGCTTATTCCTACCAGACTGTCGATGTTTGCATCATGTTAGTGTACTGAATATTTTAGACCATTTAATATGATAGCAAGTATGGATCTACACATAGAAAAGTTACAGTTGGAAAAATACAAAGTTGCACCTGTATAGAGTACACACCAGGAGTGTGGCGTGCTCATGAGGAGGTTGACCTGGTCAGTTAGTGGTGAGGGAGTGACTGTGATGGCTAGAACATGCCTGTGCGACACACCATACATTTAGGTTATCTCTGAATATACTCTTTTTCTTCAATAATTAATTAACCTTGGCCTTCAGAACATTTTAAAACTTGTAACTCTTTTGGCTCAAACTCAGGACCTTGCATTTGACAGGCAGGCGCTTAAGCCGCTGAGCGATCTCCCCAGTCCTTAGTTTTAATGCTTTGCTTTTCTGTAGTAACAATCTAAAACACATTGTGCAGCTGCACAAAAATACTTTCCTTTTATGCTTACACTATATGCTCTTTTTTTCTATGATTTTTAAAACCTCTTAAACATTTTTGTATTAGGACACCAGTATGAAGTACCCTCAGCTTACCTAGAATCAGGATCATCAATACCACTGTCCTCCTCTCTTCTTGTCCCACTGGGAGCTCTACAAGTGCAGTAATGTGAGAGACACTTCCTCTCTTGAATTGTGAGAATCCTTCCTCCTAAGGCCCTTCCTGAGGACCTCCTGGAGCTGGCCTGCTTTATTGTAGAAATATGTCCTCAGGGTTTTGCTGGATTTGTTTTTCTCATCATAGATTTGCAGATAAACAAACTATGACCATTTCTCCTTATTAGTGAAACTCTTACACTGTTGGTGTCCATGTTTTAAAAGACTTTAAGAAGCTTGTTGACGTTTCCAAAAACCTCTCAAAGATCCTTCTGCTAAACCCTTCTTTCCAAATTATTTTTCTAAGAAAGAAGTTGAAAAGAATAATAGATAAGGCACTTGCTCACTGATGGTTTAAAAAAAAAACTTTAAAAATACAACTGTAGGCTTTTTTGTTTCATAGAACAAGTTAGAAAATGATTAACATCAAACTTTTAACTGTGACTGCTGCTGGAAACAGTAATGTTTGATGAACATTAAAGATGATGGCATTGGGAAAACTGAACATTTAAATTACTATACTTACTTTTCTTTGAAGTGAAAAAACATTTAAATATTATGTTCAATTTCTATAAATCATAAATCATAATAGTTTGATAAAAAACATATAAAACCAGGATATAAAAACAGTCTTCAAAATGAGTAAGTTGACAAAGGAATAAGAAATACTAGGAATCCAAATAAGAGCAAATGAAACAACTGCTATGAGAAATCCTAGTGGTGATCAACCTTTTATATAAAATGTATAGTTCAATCAATGGAATGTATTTCAGAGAGCGAAAAAGAAGAGACCCAAATCTTCACTCAGAGACCACCAGGAGAGCCTGTGACAAACAATCTGTACAGGTTGTTACCAGGCAGGGAAAAAACTAAGAATGGATTTCTAGCTAATGGCTTATAAAACAGTTTGCAAAGGTTTGCTTTCTGCTTTATTCTTTTTTTTTCCACAAAAAAATGAAGAAAACTACCAACTCAAAAGGGTTAGAGTAGAAAGCTGAGTGGCAAGGATGGGGGAGTTTTGTGTGAGAGTCCAGCCCAAATACGGTTCCGGTGAAGAAGGCCAGGCCAAAGCTCCTTTCTATATTTTGAGTTCTTCAAGGCAGGAATTTTGCAGAATGCCTAATCATCTGTGGCCTAGGAGCTTTGTAAATTCTCAAGTTTATTTCTCAGCATGGAAAAATATGATGCTCTGAACAGATTCTTTGTGTTGATATCATTCTTGGAAGTGGTTTTGGGAGGAATGCCCTCCCCCATGAGTGTCAGTCAGGCTTGTGCTGGACAGACGGATGCACAGCAACAGGGTTTTCCAAAATAGTGTCCACCCCACATTCTTCAGAAGCCCTTTTGAGCGTCAGGATTGGGATTTTCACTTATAGTTTTATGCACTCAATACAGAGTATACCTTGACAGATGCTTAGTACATCTTTGTAGAATAAATACTTTATTTCTTGATTCATAAGATGATAGTTTGTAAGAAAGAATTTTGAAAACCTTTTTTGCCTAACCACAATAATCTAGTTAAGGTTTCCTTCTATAAATTGCAATTGCCTATCTTTCTGAATCTTCCTCCTTATATTACACATGTTCTCAAAGGAGAAACAAATTTATTTTTTTAAATTTTGAGACAGGGTCTTGCAATGTACTTCAGGCTGGTTTTGAGCTCATTTTGTAACACAGGTTGTCCTTGAACCTGGAGCAATCCTCCTGCCTCAGCCTCCCAAGTTCAAGAATTCCAGTTGTAAACCACCATGCCTGATCCAGAATCGAGTAAATTTAAACAGAAATTTAAACAGAAAGAGATTTAAACAGAAATTTATCAAATACAAAATATTCATAAGTACTTAATAAATAGAAAATCATAGCATGCAGCAACTTGTTTTATTGTCTTTTGACATTTAGGTTGTCACTTTGCTGCAGATGTTCTTACAATTTGTCAGATTAATCCTCAGGTGTCATCGAGTCACCTTTTGCATCATATTTCTTTTTCTTTTTGTGGCACCAGGGATTGAACTCAGGACTCTGTGCTTGCCAGGTAACATTTATTCTACTGAGCTATCTCTCCTATCCCTCATGTCATTTTTCTTTGCTATTATTTTCAAATATGTAGATCCTGTTCTTTATTATTTGCTCCATTCATCATCTCTAATTGAAATTTAGAACTGGTTGATTAGAGATATAGTTAAATGTGGTATCTTTAAAAAATATCCTATTTCTTATAAGTGATTTTTTTCTTATAAATAATTCTACTTTGCATTTTATGACTATTTTTAAAAATTCACTCCAGGGCCAGCCAGATAACTCAGGGCATTAAAGCACCTGCTTAGGCAGACTGCAGGGGCTGGGGTTTGATTCCCAGCATGCTGTGTTGGCCTGGACTCTGGGGTACACCGACATGGCGACTGAGACTGGCGTGGTGGTGCACGCCTGGTCCCAGTGCTTGGTAGGCTGAAAACCAGAGGATCTCTACAAGTCCAATCTGTGTAGTGAGACCCTGTAAACTCTGTACTGAATGCATAAAGAAAAGTTCACTCCAGTTTTGACTAATGGATGGATATGCTTCTAAAAAGTTTTCATCTATTACTTCTTAAAGGAAAATTTTTTTAAAGTCCCTCTTGAAAGGGAAAATCAGAATGTGCCAATGCTGGGGAGGAAAGAAGAAAAGAAGCTACAGCTTTTGAAGAAGAGCAAAATAAAAACTGTGTGATGGAGACAAAATTATATCTTTTCATTTATTTTTTGCTCAAAGGAAGCAGAAATATTTGAAGCAATGGAAGAAGCTTTAGTCTACTATGAACATAGCAAGCGTACAACCCACAAATCTTTTGGAGCAGATGAAGATGTTAGTTCAAAGTGACAGCGAAAAATGTCACCATTAACATTTCATCACTCTGCTACCAAACTAACATTGCAAACACCTGGTGAACTTGCATATTTGAGGAAATGTAGAAAGAACTTCTAAAAGGGAAACTGAAGTACTTTTGATTGCACACAGGTGTAGCAACCACACTATGGTAGAAAATATGTGCTTTTTAAAGTACAGAGTTCTTAGAGATTAGCTCTTCATTATCTAAATCATTTGGCATATTTTAAACATTCAGAAAGTTGCTCAGGTAAATGAGGAAAAATATTCCTTCTTTGCATGAGATATATCTTTTTTTTTTTTTTTTAGCTTTTCTTTGGTAATATGAATCCTGATTCTTAAGATCAAATCACGAAGTAGACAAATTCTCTTTTATTTGTGAAATTTGGACAAAGATATTTTTAAATTGAGGAAAAAACTACATAGGCATGATACTTACTTTTGTAGAAACCACACTGAAGAATGAACAAGTGCTAATGTGTATTTCATTAAAAAAAAGAGTTTTTTTCACTTTTGTTTTGTTCATATCTTTATGTTTTCTACAATGAATGAATGAAGTGAGCGTTAGTTACCTTCTTAATCGTTGTTCATAAACTGAAGCTTTAGCACAGCTATATTGAGCCTGCGATTCAAGATAATTATTTCTCATTTCTAATGTATTTATGCTTTCTGTCTATAGAAGGAGAAAGTAACACCTGCGTTTCCTGAGACTGCTTTGAAATGCACAGATTTGAACTTCAAATAGCAAGAGTTCTTCCTGACGACTTATTTTCTCCCCAAATCAATATTTCAAAAAGAAGGAGAATTCTCTTCTCCTTAAATGTTGACTGCTTTTGAAAATGTCAAATATAGTAAATTTTCTGTCAAGGTCCTTCCTATGAGATGTTTGCCAAAATTTACATTGGTTCCAAATTATTTTTGTGCAGTATTCCCTTCTATTTTTTAATTTCTAATACTTTTAATTGTTTGAAAATAATTT
>NDGN011113677.1:0-14449 GCA_002564285.1 Tympanoctomys barrerae | reverse complement strand
GTGCAGAGGGTGTCTGCACACCCCCAGACTGAGGAGTTCAGTCCCAAGGTCTGAAGCTCACTGTTGTGCTCCGTGCAAGTCTCAATTTGTCAACTGATGGGTCTGCAAGGGAAGACTGAAGACGGATGCTGAAGTCCAAGATGAATGTGAAGACTGAAGCTCCTCCCTCGAAGTGGAAAATCGACTATTTCCTCAGCCCTTTTATATGGTCTGTTTGTGCTGAGTCACTCTGGGGGCAGAACCAATTTGCCCCAGGGCAGGACCCCCACCAGCCTGTAGTGTCATCTGGCCAAGTTGACACAATGTATCAACCACTACACTGGCCCACTGGGGAGTTTAGAACTCAGTAGGACTTGTGCATGGAGCCTGGCAGGTGTGGGTCCCTAGAAGTCACCATGCTGGGCTGGTCTTCCTCACTCTTCCTCAGCCCGCTCCGCTTCCTGCTGCCACGTCACGAACCCTGGCTCCCCTCACATGCCACTCTGCCATGCTGCTCTGCATTGGTGGCAGCCAACCATGGCCCGAAACCTCTAGGACCTACCTGTGAGGCAAAACAAACCGCTCCTTTTTAAAGTTGCAGATGTCAGCTATATTGTGCTAGTGAAGAGAAAGTAATGAAGACAGTTGGCAGCATGAAGACACACTAGAAGAATTTTCCTCTGCAAACATGCAGAGCCCACAGGTGAATACATGGCCCTGTGACTATGTCTAGACTGAGGACAAAGAAAATGTCCATCTCATCTTTGCATCTCTACCACATCATCAGGACTACAGCACATCCATTCAATTGTAGGATTTTGCATTTTTATCAGTCTGTTTCCATCAAGCTGATAGTAAGTCAGTACCAGGACAGGTCTGTAGTTAGGTGTTGGGATGTACTACTATGTCCAGGAATTAGAATTCAGGATTATGAAGAGAGTAAGTAAATTATCCAAACCTTTTATCAAATAATGTATTACTAGTTTTATCAGAGGGCAATGTTCTTACACCCTTTATCTATTTCTAATGAAAATTCAGATATTTACAAAAATACTTATGTACAGAATACCCTATGATGTATTTTGTTCCAGATGACCTGAATTCAAGTCTGACTAGAATTAGAAATTGTGTGAACTTACTTAAGTTAGCTTACTAATCAAGCCTTGGTTTTCTTCTAAGAAAATGAGTTGTGAGGTAAACACATTAAGTAATGAGCACCGTACCTGGTGTGTGGACAGCCAGACACCTACGTTGCTGCCCTTGCTTTATTTGTTGCACTGCATCATTCTACCACCCAACATTTAGCTTAATACATAACACCTAGAGATAACAGATGGGACTATACCAAATTAATCACTTAACAGTGTACTCCAAGCAACATTCAGGCATTGTTTACGTACTATCCTGAGTGTCACCTGGGCAGGTGTCAACTAGTTGATTCTTCTATCAAGTAACTTTTATGAAAATGCCATTTTTTCTATTTCCTGTTATATTAGCATAAACAAATTAACTGAAAATATTCAATTTTGGTCAACCTGCATTTAAATAATTGGACTGGTAAATTAAAAAGCTTTTGCAGAACAAATGAAACAGACTAAAAAAACAATCTACAGAATAGGAAAAAAAAATTGTGCTCATTGCTCCTTGGGCAGAGAATTAATATGTAGAAGACAAAGAATTCAAACAAATTAGACCCCCAAATAAAAGACCCAATCAAAAATAGGCTAATAAAATTAATAGCAACTTCTCAGCAGAACACATAAAAATGTCCCAAAAGAACATTTAAAAAAAAAAGTTCAACACCTCTGATTATTAGAAAAACAAATGGTGATGAGGTTGTGAGGAAAAGGAACACTTTTTCATTGTTGTTGGGAATATAAACCAGTACAACCATTATGGAAACCAGTATGGAGATTTCTCAAAAACTAAGAATTTAAATTCTGGTTGACCCGGGTAGGCTTCTGCTGGCATTTTCCACAGAACTAAAAGACATCATATTATAGTTCTCCATGAGTGACCGTGTTTATAGCAGCAAAATTTACAATAGCTAAATCTTGAAAATGGCCTATGTATCTATCAGTAGATAAATAGATAAGGAAAATGTGGAGTTATACACAAGGGAGTTCAACTCTTCCATAAAGAGAGATAAGCTTGAATCACTTGTAATAAAAATACACATTTTCAGAGCACAGCGCTGTGAATCAGACACAGAAAATTATGTGTATGGTTGCTCTCCTTTGAGAAAGTCAAAGCATGAATACTTTAAAAAGCAAAAAACAAACAAAGCAAATGGGAAAGTAGACACTCTGCAGATGAGCTGCAGACTTGGAAATGGAGAGGAGGGCAATGGGGAAGAAAAAGCACTGAGATGCACCCTCTGCACAATACAAGCTCCACAAGGAGCGTGTTCACCTGTACTGCACACATGTAATCGTAACAACGATTTGAAAAGGAAAACTAAACAAAGCCAGTAGCCACTATATGCTGTGCTCTCAGTAGAAGCTGAGGGATTAAGAGTGAGGATATTTTCTAATCTCACACCATGCTAACATCACCAATACAGCTGGGGTGAAAACAGAGGCAAGAAAAGAAGCCAGGGCGGGCAGATGACAGAGAAGTCAGAGGCTAGCACACGGCCCAACCCACAGGACGAGTGACTGGTGCACAGGAATAAAATGTCCTCTCAAGAAAGACCTCAAAAAGCAAGTGAAAATATGATCCTCTTTTATTCAATGTACTTCTTTTTTTAGTCTCTGGAAGTCATGTTGGACATTTTAAGCAATCGGAACATTTTTACCAAAAGGCATGAAGGTGACACAATGTCTGTTTATCTTTTTAAAAACCTGAAATTGTGATTAAAATGTAACTGTGAATGTATGTAGCTATATCTCTTAGGTGTTTTATGAAAGGAACTTGTAAAGTTTCCTGAAATTACAATATTTTTCATATGCTAGACAACATCTTCTGCAACTGTGGTGTCAAAAATCTGATAGCAAATTTGCTGCTCTGTTCCATTTGTGATATTGTACGACTTGATAACACATTCCATCCATGGATATGCATCTGCAAATTTAAAAAAAATGGTATTTAGCCATTAAAAATAAAAAGGTAACTATTAATAATGTCTAAGTTGAACTTCTTATCAACAACAGACAAACATGATCGAGATTTTCAAAATGACAGCCAAGGTGTTGTAATCATCTCATCTCCAAATCTCATGCCTTTTTCCATGCTTACAGGTCAGCGATTGACAGTGGTACGTCACTTCACGAATTTCTTTCTTTCTGTATACCTGGTCATAAACCTAACCAGATAAGAACCGCATCAAATTTTCCCATAAGGTTAATACTGAGCCTAACCACTGAATTTGATGTGGTTCTCAGAGTCCAGGCGAGTTAGGGAACATGGATGTATGTCATTTCCAGATGTTGGTTCTAATCAATAAATTTTCTCAGTTTCAAGAAAAGGTCCTTATGATTATTCACATTCAACATTGAAAAGCATTTACTTTGGCAAGGGTAAAGCTTAACAGATACCTGTCCTTCATTGCACGTAGAAATGTAAATATGTAAAATATTTTTGGAACAATAATCTAGCAGTACATATTAAAACTAACAGTCCAGGAGTTTTACTCCCAGAAATATGCCCCAAATAATTCAAACTCCCAACACAAGTTAAAATGACAGCAAAATAAGTATACAAGTTATATTTTGTTATAGATGAATGAAAACCATCATTTTTCAGAACTGTTAATTAAAATGCAGTGATAGAACAGAAAAAGTAAGGTTCATTAAAAATAACCTATAGAAATTAAACAACAGCTAAATTTACAGCAGATAATGTTTGTTACTATGAAAACTATCAAGAAAAGTGTATGATCTTATGATTCAGAACTCCAAGACTGAACAGAAAAATGGTCTCAGAAAGAAAACTCAGAATTTGATCTGAATGTAAGCCTCGTTGATTACTCTAAAGTACATTAAAAAGTTACTAAAATCTTCAATGTTTCTTGAAAATATTTCATGCTTCTCAGAATAATTTCAAGTAAAATGTACTCTTGCATAAACAGCCAAATGTTTTTTAATCAAAACTGCTTCTTTTATTATCCAAGGTATGCTTAAAAGTACAGTGAATTAAATTCTAAATAAAATTACAGTAAAATGCACCTTGCCATCAATCTCTCTCAAATCAGACACATTTTTTGTCACTGTTCTTGCTGCTTTCTACAGCAGTTCTGGAAGTCTTCTTTCATGTCTTTAATTGCTCTGTTGTGGCTGCCTCCATGTCCCAAATTAATTCCAAAGCCAGAAGTCAACACCCGATACAGTTTTTAATTGATGAAACAGCCCTGAAATTTCTGAATTAATTCAGGATGCTGGGGCAGCCATGAAGTGCAATTAAAGACACCCCTGAGAAAGGACTTCCATAACCGCTGTGGAAAGTGGCAAGAACGATGGGACAGGCAGAGTTGAGGTGAGAGGGGAACTTCCAGAGGGATTAATGACAGCATGTCTTTTACTGCAACACACATTCTTAACCACTCACTGTACTTTTGATCATACCTATTTGGAACCTATCATCAAAAGGTTGATGATACAGTGGATTAATCACTTAAAGCTAAAGTACTGAGAGTTCTAAATGTATATGTTGTTGTTTTGCTTAAAAGAGGGGTAGGTGTTAAAATTATACTGCCGGGGCTGGCGAGATAGCTGAGCACACTAAAGCACCTGCTTAGACAAGCTCATACAAGCTTAGGCAAGTGCAGGGACCACAGTTCGATCCCTAGCATCACATGTTGCCCCAGCTCCGTCCGAGGGTGGGGTGAGCCGCCAGAATTCTGGTGTGGTGGCCCACATCTGTAATCCCAGCCCTGAGGAGGCTGAAAACAAAAGGATCACTGGGAATCTGGAGCTGCAGTGAGACCCTGTACTAAATACATTAAATAAATAAATAAAATTATGCTGCCTACCGATCTTTGTTGCTGGAGGACAAAGCATATCCATGATTAAATCCATACTTTTTTGAAGGTCATCATCAAGTAGGACTTCTGATGCTGGAATCTGGAAGAATTTGTCCTAAAAAAGTATGACAGATAAAGAAAATAGTATTAACTTTTTTGAAACTTTAGTTAATGCGAATATTTTAAAATTTAATTACTAACATACCGAGACCATTTCACTCTACATAGACTATACAATTCAAGAACTACAGTACTGGTCTCAACTCAAGTGATTTAGGCCATTTGCCTACAACTTTATACAGTATTTTCTTAAAAAATAACTTTAGTTCCTCTAATATGAAATATGAATGTTTACAAATTATGGTGAAATAATGATTATAAATAATGCTGACATAATGGGGACTCTAGAGTAATTAATTTTTGGCTCTAGAGTAGAATTTATACATGGGAGAAAAAATTACTCACATATTCATTTGAATTTCTAAATTCTTCACTTTTCAATTATAATTTATAAAACAAAAGATAAACTGATAGTTTATGTGTTTGTATTTTACTTATACTTTTAAGTTGCCTTACATTCTTCTAGAAATAAATTAGGCAGGAGTAATTTATTAATTTTTTAACATATTAGCTATAATTAGAAATATCTTTTGCCAGCCCCGTTACTTACAGAATCCATGAGATAAGCTTCTAACACTCCTGTTCCATCATCGAGAATAAATGTCATAAGGAACACATGCTGCAGGGGTACAATGCCCAATACTAAGGAGGAAAGACCAAGCCATGTCAGTCTTTAGCCAAGATAAAATCAACTCTATGTACATACAAATTGTGTTTACTAAAATAACTTCAGCAATAAAGCAAATCCTACACAGATGACTTTTGTTCTCTAATATTAATTTGCTAAACTCGCTTAGCAGGCTCATTTTGTAATACTCCCACTACCTTTACAAAGGGGTAATGTCACATGTATTACATGCAATTGAATTTTTAGATTAAACATTGTATCATTAGCATGAGCTTATATCTTGAAAGAAATCACAAAAGTAATTTATACAGTGTAATTTGTTATATGCTAATCATATGAAAGGTAAAAGATGTTAGAATGTTCTAAAAATAGCTCTCTTCATATTGTAAGTATCAGTGATGCTTATTATTTTTAAGCTATATCATCTTCTTAATGGACAAAAATGTAAGAACTGAGGATTTTAAGAATTTTAAGGATTTCTAAGGTGAGAAAAAAAGAAATTTGTGATACAAAGTACATGAGAATTTATAGGACAAGAGCACTTTGTTTGGAAAAAGTTACCTCAACATGCTCACACAATGCTATCTCAGCTTCTACCCAGGGACGCTTACCTACACAGTAAGACTAACTTCTAACTGGGGAACCTACCTATACAGTAGGACTACCTAAGCAGACAAATAATAAATTAGGGCCAAGCGGCATCAGCTTAAGCATACTACATGCTATTAATATAGAGGAATTGATTTTTAGGCTTCAAAAGTTCTCAACTGGTTAAAACAGTGCACTGAAACCCAGAAGGATGAGCTTAAAACCTATGTTGAGAGACCATAAAAACAAATGACTACAACAAAACAGCACTAAGAGTATGATGGGGAAAAGTTTAGGTAAAAGTTAACAGGAGACTTCACAGGACCAAAAAAAGTAAGAGATAACAGTGTGAGAGAGCGGGACTAAAAAATAAAAAGGAAGAAAACATTGAAATAAATCTGGCCCACATATGCAAACATCTTATTGTCTCGCTAATGTGAGAACCTGAAAGAGTGAAATCTGTAAGGTACAATAGATACTGTGATGGGGAAAGAATCTATTCAGTGGGAAGGAAAAACTGGGATGGGGAAAAGGACAAAAGAAAGAAGGGAAAAAGATATATTTATGTATATATGTAAGCTACTTAAATAATTGTACTGCCGATTTCTGCCAATCTATTGAAAGGAGAAGTTAGTGCTTAATTTTTTTAAAAAAATATAATTTATTTATTTCTTCTTTATAATTTCTTGTAACTATCTTTAAACCAATTCTGCAGGTTTACATCTGGTAACCTAAACAACTAATTTGAAGATAACATGATGCAATACAACAACCATCGTCAAATGCCTATTACTTCATTTAATGAAATTTTTATTTCTAATTTTTGTCCATTTTGTATTCTTAAAACACACACACACACACACACACACACACCCACACCCATACACACACGCCCCAAACAATACAAATACCCAGAAAATGAAATTTCAGGTTAGTAGAATCTGAGTGGCTAGTGTCAGAAAAATAATTTTCCTTGTATTCTGAATTTGCCAAACTACATCTGCAGCCCTGTGTTCAGCTTTGAATGCCAAATTTTAAAAACATTAGCAAGCCAGAATGTTCATTGTGGAGAAGCAAAATAGTAAGGAATCTGTGAGAGAACCAAAGGAAGGGAAGTCACCTGCTTAAAGCAATAAAGTGTCAATGGAGGCTGAAGAAATATCTTCAAATGAACAAAGTTGTCACACAGAACAGGAAATACATCATCTGCATAATTAGCACACAAAACTTGGCCTTACTGAAGTTACATGTAGACTGACTTTGCTTCAGTATTAAGTGACAAAAATGTAAGGGTACACACTAACTTTCAATGCAACAAGTAACTCATTCACAAAGGGCTGGGTGACTATAGTTAAAATTGCAACAAAAAGGATGCTTGTGGCCCCAGGTAGATGAAGACTGGGAGAAAAGCTGTAGCAGCTCTCTAAAACCCTGTTCAATCTCAAGATATCCAAGCTGCAGAGGTCTTTTAGAAACTGTATGTATGATCAATGGGTAACAGGAAAACAAATTACAGAATGTTAAATATCTGTTATAATTAAAAATATTGGAAGATGAAAAGATTTTGTAAATATTTTAAACACTTACTCTGTTCTCATTATAATCAGTGTAGTTTTCTTACACAAGAACAGTTACACCTCAGTTGTATATATCTATAAATCCTGAAATATAAATCAGGAGCATAACCTTCTACACATTTAAAGGAAATTAAGCTAACCTTCTGCCACAGACGAAGGAATCCATGATGTCTCACCAGAAAGGGAAGTTAAATTTTGTATTGGTTTCAAAGTAGAACACTGTTTACACCTGCAATCAATAAAAGAAATAATTATATTTAAGTTAATTATTTAATTATTATTATCACATTTTTGCTGTTAAGGCAAGTATAGCCATAAAAAAGTAAATTATTATACAGAAGAATACTGCACCAATTATACTTGTTTCAAAAGAGAATTATCCAAAAGTAAGATTTTTTTTTACAAAAAAACAACAGAAAGATAATACAGGGTTTATGGGGAAATTTCAAAAAAAATTTGTACTAGGGATCGAACTCAGGACCTTGTGCTTGCCAAGCAGGCGCTTGCGCTGCTGAGCTAGCCTTCCAGCCTTATATAGGCTTCAAGATGAACAATTTTAAATTGAAAATGAGGGACTGGATTTCAGGTCCAAGTCAGTAATCCATTAGGATCTAGTGAATTTCCTAATTTATTAAAATACGACTATTACAAAGATGTAATATGCGATATATTAATTATTGTAACTGTCCTACTAACCTGTTTTGATACTGTCTCACTGCTATTTCTTTCTCAATAAAATTAATTTAAAAAACAAAAAAATAAAACAAAAAAAATCCCCAAAGGTTGATTTCTAAGAACTTTCTGATTTTATGGTTTATGAGTAAGATGTAATAACCACACAATCTTGAGAAATATAACCATTAGGTGAAAATTATCCTCACTATGGCAGTCAGGACTAGCAAATTTTTGGTAATTAATATCTTAAATAAGCATATAATAAGAGTTTATAGTTTATGATGCCTAATAAATACTAGAGTTAGCGTTTGAAAAGAAATACATTTAAAACTATACAATTATTAACGTTTCGCATTATTGAACATAAATAATTTTTCTTTCTTTCTTTTTTTGCAGAACCAGGAATTGAACTCAAACCTTCGCGCTTGCCAGGGAACTGCTTATTCTACTGAGCCATCTCCTTGGCCCCAGTAACTCTGTTTTTATTATGCATCACAAGCATGTTTATGACATGTGATATGTGATAAGAAAATAGACCTGGAAAAATATTCTTGACTAAAACTGTAAATATTCAAACTTGAAAAACTCCTTTCATTTACATATTGGGGGAACGAAAAAGGTTAGCTTCATTAGATTTAGACTTTATGACCTCATTATCAAATACAAAGATGTTTCTTATATAACAAAACAGTAAGTGAAAGAATATTATTACCTAAAAAAGGACTGTGATATGGACTAGAATGAAACATTGGTAAAACAATATGCTCATTAAAAATTATGAGTAATAAGTCTAAATGAAAGAATTCATTACTTGTAAAGCAGTAAAAAATGAAAAAGGATAAATTAGAAAAATTAAGTCTAATACAAGACCAGAAAGAAAAATAAATTTTTAAGAGTAAAATATAGTAAAAATACTGAAAAAATAGAAAACAAAAATCTAGAAATATATACTAAATAAATGTATCAATAATTAAAACTATATTTAAATTCAACTATTAAAAATAAAATGTATGTTTATAAGCAACAGTAAAATAAGATGACACAGAAACTTGAAAGACATAAGAATTAGACACCATATAATTACCATCTTAGAAATGTCAAAACCAAAAAAAGATTAGCAAAAACAAACCTGAAGGCAGAAAGTCAGTTAGGGATGCTGTCTGTAAGTAAGGATACACAGAACAGTGACTTTGCCAAAAGAATAGCAATACTGAACCAAAAGGAACCAAAAAGAATTTCAAAATGTATAAAGCAAATGATGACAGAATAAAAGATTACAAACACAAGTCGTACTTCAGTTTGGCATATATACCTCTTTAAGAAAGTGACTAAAGAGACAAAAATCACAAAATAAATGGAAGCTTTGATTATGATTAACAAGACTGGTCTAACACTCTAAGTCAACTATTTTGGTATATATATATATAATCTTTTTATATAGACATGCAAGACACAATGTGAAAATATACATTCTAGCAAAGCAAAGGGGAATAAACACCAAAGAATCATTCTGAAATGCTGCACAGCATTCTGCTGAAATGCAATCTAACTAAAGTACAAATAAAACACAATACCCAAAATAAAGTATAAATTTTCACATAACACATGTGAAAAAATTCTGAATACATATTTAAATGGATCATGGGTCAAAAAGGAAACAATTAAGACCGGCCTGATAGCTCAGCGGACTAAAGCACCTGCTTAGGCAGAGTGCAGCAGCCGGGATTCGATTCCCAGTGTGCTGTGCTGGCCCCGCCCCTGGGGTGCGCTGAGATGTGATTGAGACTGGACGTGGTGGTGCACGCCTGTAATCCCAGCACTTGGGAGGCTGAAAACTGAAGAATCACTATGAGTCCGGTCTACGTAGTGAGTCCCTGAACACTCTGTAGACCCTGCCCTAAATACAGAAGAAAAAAAAAAAAAAAAAAAAAGAAAAAGAAAAAGAAAATAATTAAAATTGAATGGTAAGAAAAATACAATACACTAAAACTTGGAATAAAGTTATGACAATATTGGTAGGAGGACAAATTTAGACCTTAAAAAAGCTAGCTGCTTTCACAAAGAAAAGGCAAGGGTGGGGGAAATGATACAAAGTAATAATATTAAAAAATAATACTCAAAGAATATTAAAAGAAATAGTATTAAATAAAAACACATCAGGTTCAAGAAAATTTTTTTTCTTTCTCAGACATTGTCTCACCATGTGGTTCTGTCTAGCTTCAAACTATGTAGTACACCTGGCCTTGAACTTGAAGCAATTCTCCTGCCTCAGCCTCCCAAGTACTAGGATTACAGGTATAAATCTTTGTGCCCAGCAGTTCAAAAAAGCTTAAGGAAAGCATTTATGGTTTTAGAAATTACTCTGGTAAACAAGATTACATTAACAGTCAAAAAGCTATAATACAAGTCATAAAGTTGAAAAGGTATAGGCCATACTAGAAGTACGGATATAACTGATGAAAGATTAGTATTGTTAATATAGCAAAAATTCTTACAACTGCTGATGTGCACATTTGAACCTAAAAGATTATTAACTAAATAAAAAAAAAAGCAAATGATGTGAACACAGAATTAATAGAACAGGATATCAATAAAGCTAATAATCATCAATGTGGCTTAAACCCAGTAATCATCTGGGAAATAGCAAAATATTCAAGGACAACATTTGATATTCATTAGCCAAAAAAAAAAAAAAAAAAAATTGTAACTAAGCCAAATCCCAACTGTTGCAGAATCTGACAGAAATTGAATTCTTTATAATTTTTAAAGGGATCATTAGTTATTAAAACCATAAAAATAACTTTTGTTTTCTCTCAAAAACCAAAAATAGAAATACAGTATTACTACTTTATGACACAATAGTTCCAATTCTAAGAGTAACTTTCAAACACTTCTGGCAAAGATAGTAAAATTTAATTTATATCACTGCACAGGCCACACCGCACACACAGAACTGAAACCTTGCAGGAGTAACACTGACCCTTCCTAGATAAATGTTTTCTATTACCCATTTTGTCTTGTTCCATTTCATAATATAACCATGTTGTAACACTAAAGAAAAATAACTGGTCATGAGCCCCTAAACTGATTTTGTGATTAAGGACCCACACAAGGAGATACTGGCATTGTCATCTATAAATGAACAAACTGAAATACCATGTATTCATTTGTAAGAAATGGATTAAAATTATGATTAATTCATAAGCTATTTAATGGCATCACAATAATCTAAATTGAGATGTATCAATATTGACACATTTTGAAAATAACATTCAATGAAAAGGGTAAGTTTGAAAAGAATCATAGTATGAGTTCATACAATTTAGAAAACAGAACAATATGCTACACTGCCTAGGAATTCACATAAGCGTAAGCACTGATAGGAAGGATTGACTCCTAGTTTTAGAGGAAGTTAACTCTGAGAAGGAAGTGTTAGTATTGGGACAAGTAAAAAGATTTGTTTCTTTTCTGCAATATTTAGTTTCTTAAACATAAGGATCTGAAAATGTTACAATACTAATATTTGTTAAATCTTAGTAGTGGATATATAACTATGATGTTATTTTTGGTAATTCTGTCAGTTAAAATTACTTTATCATGAAAAAGAAAAATCAATTAAAAGATATGTTGGCTTTTGTTATAAAGTACTAGCAAATCGAAAGATGTCTTAAAATGTGAAATAAAAACTAAGTTTATACCTTTTTTTTGGTACCAGGGCTTGAACTCAGGAACTTGTGCTGTCAGGCAGGCGCTTGAGCCACTTAGCTACCTCCCCGGCCCCTAAATGTAGGTCTTACTTTATGCTGAAATTGGTAAAATGATTAATGACCTTAAAAGACCTTTTTCTGAACAACTTGTAGGAAATGAGTAAGTTATATTTTGGAGTTAACGACTAGTATTATCCTTCTTGTGTTAGAAGAGACAAGACAGGAAAAGGAGAGGCAGCAAGAGTGCGAGAGGAGGAGGATGAGAGTGTTCACCATCCTGTTAGTGAATTTTTCAAAAGAAACAAACAGAACGCACAGGTTTTTATTTTTTGGTTAAATCTCAAAGATGATTCTGAAGTCACAAGTCCAAAGACATCTATGAAGGTTCTGGGGACACCGGAGTGAAAGCAGTGATGAACCTGGGGATTCCATGCAGTGATGCGTTAGTTCTGCTTTTTGGTCAAAGCTTTTTGATGTGCTGCAGAACCCAGACCACTGTCCGTATAACGACTCTTAGAAGTTATGATTAGGGAGATATGGCAATTGCAGTAAATAATTTTTCAACGAAAAACAAGATTTACCCATTACATTTATAACTTAGAATTGCTGCAGAGTTAGGAGCAGGAGAAGTTGGATGCATGATACAACATATCCATTGGTTACACTTTATAGGGAGGTGTTTCCCCAGTGCTGCATGAGGGTTCCCGGATTACAGGGCCGTGTACTCTTCAGTGGTAGATGCTGGAAGGTCAAGGCTTGTTGGAAAAGGCAGTCAGGAGCTCAGCTCGGCAGGGCCATGTCTTTCCCTCCTGCTTGGTCACGCTCTGCTTTCTGCCACCACGTCACAAGCAAGCTTCCTCTGCCATGCCCCTCTGCACGCGACCACACCTCGGAGCCAGTTGACTATGGACTCAAAACTCTATAAGCTATGAGCTGAAATACACTCCGTCCTTTAATTAGTGGGTGTTGAGCTTTTTGTCCAGGGATGAGAGAAGCACCTAAGACACATTCTACAATCCAAAGTTTTTCAAGGCAGATCCTTTCTAGAGTGACTATTTCATAAAGCAGAAAAAATATATATTTTGTACTCTTTTCTGTTCCTTCCACATCTAAAAATCTCTTTGTAGATCATAATGTATTCATCTTCCAACTTTCAGTGGCAGAAAATCCATAATTTAGTGAGTCAGCAATGGTAAAACTTAATTGCTTACTAGGTTTGCAGTTTTGAATTTAGTACCCAAATTCTTGTCACACAAGAAAGCAAGTGTCAGTGTACTTTAGGAACAAAATGATGGTATGGCAACTTTATTTATTTATTTACTTTATGTATTTAGAACAGGGTCTATAGGGTTTCACTATGCAGATCCTCCTGTAGTGACCCTCCTGTTTTCAGCCTCCCAAACAATGGGATTACAGGCACGCGCCACCACACCCAGTTTCAGTCCCCGTCTCAGCGTGCCCGGGGCAGGGCCAGCATGGCACGCCAGCAATCAAACCTGGGTCCCTGTGTCTGCCTAAGCAGGCACTTTAGTCCCTGAGCTATGGCAACTTTATACCTTGCACATAGTGTAAATATATATATTCTTATTAAAATAATATATGTATACCAGAGAAATGTATTATAGGTTGAGTTACACACTGATAAACTCAAGGTAAATTTAAGATACCTTAAATTCAAATGCATTTGATACACACAAGCCACAGAACATAATACAGCTTAATAACATAATACACTATTGAATATCAATTGTTTGCCCTTATGATCTGGGGCTGACTTAGGAACTCTGGCTTCCTCCTCATGATAGGAATATTGTACCTCATAGCATTAGGCCAGGAAAAGATGAAAAGTCAAAGCATGGTTTCTATAGAATGTGTATCAGTTTTGTACCACTATGAAATTGAGAAATTATAAATCCCATCATTATAAATTGGAAACTGTCCATACATGTAAGCTGTACTCAATAAGCATTACTTTTTTTAACTAATACAGTAACCAATTGGATAAAATATTAACAAGGGGCTGGGGAGATGGCTCAGTGGAATAAGTGCTTCCCTGGCAGGCAAAAGGGCCTGAGTTTAATCCCTGGTTCTGCCAAAAAAACCCAAAACAAAACAAAAACAGAAACAAACAAACAAAAAACCCCGCCCCTTTTGGGGCCGGGGAGATGGCTCAGTGGAATAAGCGCTTCCCTGGCAAGTGCAAGGGCATGAGTTC
>NDGN011113660.1:0-11854 GCA_002564285.1 Tympanoctomys barrerae | reverse complement strand
ATAGCTCAGTAGAATAAGTGCTTACCTGGCAAGTGCAAGGTCCTGAGTTCAATCCCCAGTACTAGTAAAAAAATAAATAATAAACTTGAGGACTAAAGACAATTTCTTTTCTTTATATTGCATCTTCTATTACATTGTGCTACATATTACAGACAATAAAGCTCCTGCCCAGGAAGAATTTGGACACACACAAAGCCACCCAGAAAACTAACGTCAGAGTCCAGAAAAGCACTCAGAAGCACTAATTCTGAGTTTTTGGTTGGAATTTCCAGAAATGTCAACAGGCTTCTATGGGATCAGGCTCTAGTCACAAGTCCTACCCAGTGCAGAGGTGGGCAGCGGTCCCCCGCATGAAAGGCTAGAATTACACTGTAAAGCTCTGCAGAGAAAAGCGTTTCCAGACCCCAAACCTTGTGTTCTCATTACTTACTCATTTACTTTGTAGTCCTGGGTGCACACCAGCCAGCACTCTAGCGCTGCACTCCATCCCCGGCCCTTTCCACACATGTCCCCCCATCAGGCCCCTAGTCTCCTCTGCCCCCCAGTTTCACACTTTTGGGGGTGTTCAACATACATAACCTACTTTGCTCATGTCCACTCCCCATTACCTGCCCTCACACCCCACGTCCCCTTATCCTCTCCATCTTTTCTCCTCTTCCTTCTTCCATTTTTTAAAAATATTTTTAGACTCTGCATATTAGACAAACATGTAATATTTGCTGTGCTGAGTCTTACTCACTCAGGTAACATGGATCAACATGGTAATTTCCAGAGCCAACCTTATAAATGACAGAATTTTGTTTCTCTTTATGACTAAATAATATCCCAGTAGTTACATATATACCACATTTTCTTTATCTTTCCAACAGGCATTGTCTTAGTTACTTTTCTTGTTGCTGAGACAGAATACCCAAACCTAAAGTTAAAGAAGAAAAGGCCCATTAGCTCACAGTCCATAACTGGCTAGCTCCAGAACATGCTAGCACACGGCAGACAGATGTCAGAGAGAAACAGTTCATGGTATGGCAAGGCAGGTGGAAGGCAGCACACAGCAACATCAGCAACAGAAGCACTAGTATCTTCCTTCTTTCTGTTCCTTGTATTCCAGGATACTCATCCTTTGGGTGATGTCATCCACACACAGAATTGGCCTATCCATTTTCCAGACTAAAGCCTACACCAAACTCATCAGTGGACTAACTAATAACCACACACCCTTAACCCCAGCATCATCCACCCTAGATTCAGTCACCTCCAAAAAGTCCCAATTTAGGATGCCATGAGGCTTTGGTGGGACATTCAGATCTAAGTCACAACAAGCCTTTAGACTGGTCTTATTTCTTGACTATTGTGAACTGTGCCACAATAAACATACAAATATTCCTGTGGTGTGCTGAACTTAGCTGCTTTAGGCGATGATATAGCTTTATGCTCAGTTGTTTGAGGAACCTCCATATTGATTTCCACAGTGGCCGTACTAATTTACATTCCCACCAGCAGCATGGAAGGGTTCATACACCTTCACCAGCATTTACTGTTTTTGTATTCTCGATGATAGCCATTCTCATTAGAGTGAGATGGAATCCGAATAGTTTTGATTTGTGCTGTGGTTTAAATCTAGATATTTCCCAAGTCTCATACCCTCATAGGTGGGCAGATGAGTGGCTTCTGGGATCCTGCAGCTGACTTGCTGTTGGGAGGTGAGACCTGGTCAGGTGAAGCAGGTGTAACCTGGAAGGGTTTCTCTCCTTTTCCCGCCTCTCCCTTCATTCGCTCTGCTCTGCAGCCACCACAAGGTGAGCAGCTCTCCTCTACCATGTTCATAGGCCTTGCCATCCCACAATGGCACCAGCCATCTAGACAGAAACATATGTTCAAGTAAGCTTCTCCTCCTTTAAGCTGGAAGTGTTGGGTATTTTGTACAAGCAATAAGAAAAGTGACTATAATAATTTGCATTTCCCTAATGGCAAAAGATATTAAGCATTTTTCATATAATTATTTGTATTTCTTTGAAGAAGTATTAACTCAATCTGTCCAATTGTTGATCAGACTATTTGAATTTTGATAAGTTTCCTGAATTTTTTATATTGTAGATACAGTGGTGCCTCAGTTTATGAATGCTTCTGTCTGCAAATAATTCAGTTCATGAACAGAAGCAGTCAGCAATATTTTGCCTCCTTGTGTGAACTCCTCCTCACCTTTGAGAAAATTTGATGCAGTTCATGATCAATTAGGTTTGCAACCAGAATAATGGACAAAATTAAGTTTGTGAATCGAAGTACAACTATATCAATCCTCTGTTGGAAGAGTAGCTGGTAAAGATTGTCTACAATTCTGTGGGCTGTCTCTTCATTGTTAGTTGCTTCCTTTGCTGTGCAGAAATTTTTTAACTTGTTGTAGGCTTACTTGTTGGTTCTTGTATTATTTCCTGGGCTACTAAAGTCCTATTCTGGAGGTCTTTTCCTGTGCCTGTGGCTTCAAGGGATTCCCCGATGTTTTCTTTTAGAAGTCTCAAAATTTCAGGTCTGAACACCTAGGTTTTTAATTCATTTTGATTGCCTTTTTTTTTTTTTACCGGAACCAGGGATTGAACTCAGGCCCTTGCGCTTGCCAGGGAATAATTTATTCCACTGAGCCATCTGCCCGGCCCTTTAATTCGTTTTGAATTGATTTTTGTACAAGGTAAGAGCTAAAGTTCTAGTTTCAATCTGCTACAGTGAATATTCAGTTTCCTCAGCATCACTTGTTTTTTTTTTTTTTTTTTTAACTATTTTCTCCAATGTATATTTTTGGCTCCTCTGAGACAAACTCCTAAGGCTGGCCTCAGACATTTGATCCTCTGGCCTCAGTCTGCTGAGTAGCTAGAACAGGTATGTGCCACCACACCAAGCGCAAGATGTTATTTTCTTTTTCTTTTTCTTTAAGATGTTATTTTCTAGCACAGTAACGTGGTATGAATAACTAAGAATTCACTAGTTAGAGGATAGAGAGGTGATTTATATAACAAATTAAAGCTAGTGGAAGCTAGAGTCTAATAAAAATTTCTTTCCTAGTTCTGCCATTTGCTAGCTATGAGACCTGGAGCAGCTTAGTTTACTTCTGCTAAGCTTCAGTTTCCTAATCTATAAACTGGCCTCTATTTCACAAGGTTATTTGTAGTGTTAAATGAGACAGCATATCTAAAGTGCCTATTCCATCACCATTTTGGAGGAATGGGCAAGAAGTTTGGGGCAAATGCCTCCTAAATTCAGCCTGAATCTTGACCCCTGTAGGCCTACCTGATCTACTCCAGCAGTGTGGCAGCTGGTGCCCAGAGTGGAATAGAAGAATGCAAGTATCAGTTTGCCTGGGACCGCTGGAACTGCCCTGAGCGGGCTCTGCAGCTCTCCAGCCATGGAGGACTTCGCAGTGGTAAGAACAGCCTTGTCCAGACTCCCGGGTTCCCTGGTCACAGGCTGTAGATGTGGGGATGGCAGCTTTCTTCCCCTACGTCTGTTCTTCACCACCTCCCTCTTCTCTGAGGACATCTCCCTCTTCTCAGATCTTCTCTTTCTTCTCTACCTCCACTTTCCTACCTGTAGAGTTTTTCTTTCTACCCCAACACTCTCACTGCCCAACAAGGACCGTGTCTCACCTCCAATCCCATTCTGTCCTTGGCTGCCCCATCAGCTAAGGGTTTCCTGACAGACAACAGAAGAAATGGTAGGAGGCCTGTGGGGGGCATAATTACTAATACCTGGTAGCCCCTTCTTTCAGCAGGCTCAGCAGAGGCACTGGGCCAGTGAGAACTTGGGCAGGGAAGCCAGATCCTCGTAGAGACAACAAATAGGGTCTAGGCCAGGAAATGAAAGCTGCCCAAATGGGGTTCTTCTGTAGATCAACTGAGCGAGCTTCTTAGAAGCCAGTGTTCCAGGAGGAAGTGAAGATGGATCCCTCGCCATTCAGCTTTCACATCCATCTCCTTCGTTTCTTCCTTAGCCTCTTTTCCCACCTAAGTCTTTCATAATCAAGTGTGTCAACAACAGTGTGGCCACCCAGTCATGAAATGTATGCCAGGAAAGTTGGGAGAAGTAGATGCCTAGGCCAGGGGTGAAGCTGAGGGAGGCACTGGAGTCAGGCGGCTGGGCTAGTACTTCTCTGGGCTCCCATTCCTCCCTCTAACCCTCGGGCTCCTGCCAGCTAACAGGGAGACTGCATTTGTACATGCCATCAGCTCTGCTGGCGTCATGTACACACTGACCAGGAACTGCAGCCTCGGGGACTTTGACAACTGCGGCTGTGATGATTCCCGGAATGGGCAACTGGGTGAGTCGCACTTGGATGAAGTAATCTGGTCAGGTAAATTCACTTCCAGGGTGACAGCCCCAGGGAAGTGGGTGTTTCTTCTGAGTTGTGACTAGAGCTAGGAAGGTGGAGTCCAAGGTCAGCCTGGGCTACACAGCCACACTTGGTCATATGAAGAGAATTGTGCTGAGAGTGAACCAGTTGGAGCTTAAATTTTACACTGAAAAATCAGACTAAACGTAGCAATGGGCTCTCTTCTCCAACACAGTAATAACAAGGTAGCTAGAGGAACAAAACCTGCAGAGAGCTGTCCAGTCCTGCTCACAATGGGGTGTGTCCTGGCCTTATTTCCATCCCTACGCTTTGTTCTGGCCTTCTACACTTGGCCCTAGCCTCAGCCTCCATCCTCTCATGACCTCCGGGCTCACCCCTAGGCCCAGTCCGTGCCTTGGGCACTAGGGAGCTCCCCGCCACGCAGCAGCTGGCCTGCCAGAACGTGGACGGGGCTGCAGCTGGCAGGGCGATGGCAACCACTACCACCCCTCAGGACCTGGATGGGATAGAGAGGAGCCCTGGGCAGAGTCACCCTCAGCCCTTCCTGCTGGCCCCACTCCTCCCTGCACACACGCACGCGCGCGCGCGCGCACACACACACACACACACACACACACGATAGCACTGAGGCGAGGCCCAGCCATGCTCCCACCTTTCCAGGAGGCCAAGGGTGGCTGTGGGGAGGCTGCAGTGACAACGTGGGCTTCGGAGAGGCGATTTCCAAGCAGTTCGTGGACGCCCTGGAGACTGGGCAGGACGCACGCGCAGCCATGAACCTGCACAACAATGAGGCAGGTCGCAAGGTGAGCCGCGCCCACCCTCCCCAAGCCGTCTGCAGCACACGCACCACGGTACACTCTGCTTAACCTCCCCTCTCTCGCCAGGCCGTTCGGGGCACCATGAAGCGCACGTGCAAGTGCCACGGCGTGTCTGGCAGCTGCACCACGCAGACCTGCTGGCTGCAACTGCCCGAGTTCCGCGAGGTGGGCGCGCACCTGAAGGAGAAGTACCACGTGGCACTCAAAGTGGACTTGCTGCAGGGCGTGGGCAACAGCGCAGCGGGCCGCGGCGCCATCGCTGACACTTTCCGCACCATCTCCACCCGCGAGCTGGTACACCTGGAGGACTCCCCCGACTACTGCCTGGAGAACAAGACGCTGGGCCTGCTGGGCACAGAGGGCCGCGAATGCCTGCGGCGCGGACGCGCGCTGGGCCGTTGGGAGCGCCGCAGCTGCCGCCGCCTATGCGGGGACTGCGGGCTGGCGGTGGAGGAGCGCCGCACCGAGACCGTGACGAGCTGCAACTGCAAGTTCCACTGGTGCTGCGCCGTCCGCTGCGAGCAGTGCCGCCGCCGGGTCACCAAGTTCTTCTGCAGCCGAGCGGAACGGCCGCGGGGCAGCGCTGCACCAAGGCTGGGACTGAAGCCCTGAGGGGCTTCTTCTGCCTCCTTTCCCCATTTGTACTGGTCCTCTGTTAGAGATTCCAGGACTAGGGACTCCTGAGCCCTAAGATCCCGAGGGAAAGACTGCAATTTCCCCAAAGCTTGCCACTCGCCAGAGGGTTTCAATTCCTCTGCACTCTCTTCCTAGAGCTGGGTCCGCAGCATCCTCATAGCCCACAAGTAGGTCTGAGAATTGTGCTAAGCTACGAGCTACTCTGATCTTCCTTGGACTAGGAAGTCTAGGCCTTGTGCCCATAGTTCCCTGATGCCGAAGCCTGGCCTAGCAGCGCAGGCAAAGCCCAGCATTTCCCTGCCTGCTGTCTGCCACTAGGCCTGCAACCCCACTGAACCTCCTCCTCCAGAGCCTGCCTGCTGCTTCTGAATCCCTTTTGTTGACCCACTCCAGAGGAATGGCTGACACGGGATGGCTGACACTTTCCCTCTATTTTTAAGCAGAAACCATGAGGAAACAGGCCTGAGTTCGAAAAGCACACCTTAGGGGTAGGTTCCAGGATATGTGAAGAGGAGACCTGGGCTCCTGAGCCCTGCGGATCACCCCTTCACTGTGGGACTTCACCAGTGCACAGTGACTGCGTCAGCCACCCAGAACACTCCAAACGCAGCCGCAAGATCAGGGACTTATAAGGACAGAGTGCTAGGCATTTCCTACCTTTTAAAGTTAGCTTTCCATGTTTCTAGCCTATTTCCTCCTAGCAACATATCTTTACTTTTTCTCCTTCACCAAAGGAGCCAACACAGAGGTAAATAAACCCAATTTCAGGGCTGGGGAGATGGCTCAGTGGAATAAGCGTTTCCCTATCAAGCACAAGGGCCTGAGTTCAATCCCCAGTTCCACCATAAATAAATAAATCAAATAAACCCAATTTCCCTCTTGGACCGTGGTCTGCCCTTTGAAGGAAGCCCATAGGAGGGACAAGCTGGTTCTCAAGAAGCACTCGACACTTTCATTCAATAAGGAAACTTCCTGCCATTAAGCTGTTGCTAACAGGAACTTCAGCACCTTGAACTTTAACCTATTGCAGTCACTGTAGTATATGCCACCCTCCCACTGCAAGTACTAAACTTGCTATGCAGGGCAGAGGAGTAGGGCAGGGTAAAAGTTACAACCTCTAGGCTCTTTCCTTCCTCCCGCCTCAACAGGAAACATACTTAGCCTAGCTCAACTGAGGCTAGCCTGCCAAGGAGTAGTAAATCGTGTACACCATCTTCCACTGATAGATTCCCTTGTGCTCAGGTGTCAGAGCCTTGCTGCTGTGCAGCTTGAGTCTTCCTGTTCCATGCTCAGAGAAAAGCCATGCAGCAGGGACTTGTTTATGCGACAGAGCTCAACTTCCTACAGCCCGTGGAGCTTGCCTATGCCAACTCCCCTGCTCCAAGCTATTGGGCTCCAGGCAGCGCTTTTGCAAAGCTGGTCTATGTCCTCCTTTCACAGGGTAGGAGAAGTTACAGAGGCCACAAAACCAATGCTTTGGGGACTGACCAGAATGCTGGCCCAGTACGCAGGCCAGGCCTCAGGCCCCTGGCCCAGCCCTCCAGCTGTTCTGGTCCTAGCTTCCCCACCTCACCACAGGGCACGTTTCTCTTTGGTGCTCTGTGTCCAGCACTATTAGCAAAAGGTCTTTTCCTCATTACTTTAGCTCTTATCTGAACCTCTTAAGTCACCTTCCCTGATCAACCAACAGTGTCACTAAGCTGCCCCATCTGCCGGAGTTAACTTGATAGCAGGCATGAAGAAAATGTGGCAAAGAAGCAGAAAATATGAAAGGACGCTGTGGCAAGGTGAAGCTGCACCTAATGCAAAAGTGGACTTGTACAGCTCTGGGGTCCTCACTCCAGGCCAGCACTCTGAGACTTCATGCTGTCAGAAAATCCTGTCTCCCAGTTGGGGTGAAGGCCAGACCCTATTTCAGGGCCACAGAGAGGAGTCGCAGAGCTACCTCAGGTCTGCAACCCCCACCCCATTGTTCACTCAGGAAACACTGGAGACAGCGAAACACACACTGGCACCCTCACTCCTGGGTCCTTGTCTTACACACAGAAGCCTTCAGTGATGTGGCCAACTCCAGAGTCATGCCTCGGGGAGACACCTTAGAGATCTCATAGTCATACTGGGTTTCTTAGTCGCAACAGGTGTCACGCAGGCTTAGACAACTGCCAAGACTCTAAGCCTCTGGGGTGAGTGCTAACGCTTGGCACAGCCCTCCTCCCAGGTGTCTCTGGAAGCCCATGTGCCTCTGCTCTGGGGCATCCTGAGAAGGAGGTCCTGAGGAGTGACAAGAACATGGGTTCGGGTGGATAAAACGCTGTCTCCTTCCTGTCCCTGGCCTGTGATCCTGCACAGAAGCAGGACTCACTCTTGTGAAAAGAACCCCCACCCCCACCCCCAGCTTAACTGGCCTTAGCGAGGTCAGGGCAAAGAGACAGGTCACCCTCAGCATGCTGGTGGTGCTGCTGGTGGTGAGGGAGGGCAGGCAGGGCTCTCGCCCAGGGGGCGTCTGGGTTGGTGCCTCCACTCATTCATTTCCTTTTAGCTAACCCACATTCCTGGGGGAGAAATGTTTATGTTGGCTCCCACAGAGCCAACCCTCAGACGGGAAAGGGGGGAAGAAAGCCTGCCTTAGCAAAACAATATCTCTAAGGAGCTCAAGAAGAGAAAACAGGGGAACAAAATGCCATTAAAATAGCCTTCGACCCCCACTGGAGTCATGAAAACTTCATTTCACATGGTAATCCGCCACTCCGCCCCCTCTCTTCTCACAACACCATTTCGGAAAGTGTTTGGGAAAAGTCTTCCCCGTTAGTACACAGCTCCCTGCAGCTCAGACTTCTCCTTGTGTTAGTTCAGAGCCCCAAGCGGGGCTCTTGCTCCAGCAGCGGCTTTTTTCTCCCCCCCTTTAATTTAAACAAAGACCTCAGAGTTCATCAACCTCCCACTGAAATTCACAGCTGCTGAACAAACTAATCCCCTCTCCCAGCCTTTCTTCCCTTCAATGGGCTCTTGGCTTCAAAGACACTTTGGGAAAGGACTTCGCTAGGGCTCACACTGCTTCATCAATAGAAGTTAGTGCAGGTATTGTCTGAAGAGCAAGTGGCTTTACAAACAAATACTGCCGGACAGTCCTTCCCTCCCACACGCATCTAGCAGGCAGGCCCGGGATCGTCAGCAGGACACCCAGTGCCTTTGTGCAGCTTAGCCCTGAAGTGGCACAGAGAAAACTCTAGAGCTAGCATGGATGGACATGGGGACGGACACACAAACACCTACCCATGGCAAAGTGACAGGCAAGTCAATCGCAGTGGATTGAAAAGTTCCTTACCCAACTCCATTGACCTCTTACGTGCCTCGGCTTTTGCCCACCTTACTAGGGTACGAGAGACTTTGAAAGATAGGTAATGGTGAAATAGGCCCCAGAGGAGGCAACCATCAGGAGACAAGTGAACAAACCAAACCAGAACAGCTTTATTGCACTATTAAATTGTCAGTGCATCAAATGCAGAGTTCATAGAGCAAGTAGCCGAGTCATGTGGTAGGTGAAGGGGAGAAAGCCCCAAGCCATGAGAAGCAGTGCTAAAAGTCAGCCTTCTGCTAGCACAGCTCCTGTCCATAGGTGCCTGGGCCAGGCTCAGACACATGTGGTGTCATGGGCCCTTCCCAGGAGGCTGGGGTCCCTCTGCTCCCGTTTGCTAACCCACAACAGCTCCCAGCGAAAGGCAGTTCACCCTTCCCTGCCCTCTACTCTAGCCCCCCTTTAACAATGGCACTCAAGAAGTTCCATTTAAAAGGGCATCTGGAAGATCAAGGATCTTTCAAGGTGTGCAAAGCAGCCCTCAGGGACTGCAGGCCTAAAAACAGAAAGTGAGAGGCAGGGAAAAGGTAAGGTCAGGCTCATACATCCCAGAAGGGAAGAATGAAAGACCTGCAAGATGCGCCACAGCAAGGGCCAGCCAGAGAGCAAGAGAGGTGGGGGGCTCTGATCCCAGGCATGCCTTGCCAGCCCTACCCCCTGGGCACGCTGAGAAGACAGCACTTGAGACTGGGCACCTGTAACCCCAGCACTTGGGAGGCTGAAAAATAGGAAGGATCACTACAAGTCTGATCAGTGTAGTGAGACCCTGTAGACCTGTACTAAGTACATTTAAAAAAAAGATGGGTCACAGCAAAGGCACACTTGGAGCTACAGGAACAGAGTATCCCTGGGGGGATGCCCCAGGGCAGGCTCTCACTGCTACACTCAGGAAACAAAGACCTGGCTCTCCTGCCTGCCCTCACCAGAGGACTCTTTGGACAGACCCCAGGTCCCTGGTACAGGAGTGTGGAAGGCAGGCCCTCAGCTGGCTGGCATCAACCCTACAACCTCACAGGCTGGAAAGCAGGGGAAGGAGCTGGGAAATACACCCCACCTGGAGAAGGCACGTGACGCAGAAGTGGCTCTGGCAGGAGGCTGCCTGGCTCAGACTTGCAGCTTACGTGCAGTGGTGAGGATAGCCTTCAGGACAGGCATGAAGCTGGACACCTCGCTGAAGCTGCTGCAGCCCACCACCTGGGCATGGACCTCTAGGCCCTGCATGAAGCGTCCTGCGTCCACACGCCAGGAAACTTCATGGAGTCCAGCCACAGCGTGTGGTGAAAGCTGTGCAGGGACTGACTAAGGTTAGTGAGCCACCTAGCCCCACCCTGGCAGCACACAGTAGGGCAAGGCATATTTGTGGGCAGGGGCAAGCCCAGGAGGGGGAGGGCACAGGGCAGGCATGCTCAGGACTTACCATCCTCTCACACAGCTGCTGGCAGAGACCTTCCAGGCGCTGGGCTGCCTCCTCCAACTTCCTTTTTGTCTTCTGCAGACAGGAAAACTGCTCCTGAGACAGCCCCTAGGCCTGACACGATACAGGGTAGGTTACAGCTAGCAAAGCTCATTGCTACTTCCCTCATTTCACACAGCAAGGAAAGGAAGCCCAGTGATGGCTCACTAGCAAATGAATGGCAGCACTCCTTCCGGCTGGCCCACCCTCCTCCCTGTCCTCCCTGCTACCCAGGAGCTGGACTTGGAACTCACTCCAGCTGCCTCCCACCTCCCTATAGGCACCCAGGAAGATGAGCTGAAGTCAGTATCTTCAGGGACAGTCATGGAGCTGGCCACTCCCAAGCTGTCCTGGAGCCAGCTCAAGGTGTGAGGCGAGCCCTGCAGAAGGCCCGTGCTTACGAAGTCAGCCACAGACAGGGAGCAGCGCTGGAGAAGCGCCTCACAGCTGGCCTTCAAGGACAGATGTTCTAGGGGCAGCTCCTTCCTTTCCATCTTCTTAGGAGACAGGAGCTGCAGCTGCTGATGAAGGAAGGAACATGGGACTCAGGGCCATCCTGTTCCCAACCAAGCAGGGCAGAGCTTGGCCCCTCTCCTTTGCTGCAGTAAGGATGCCTTCAGCTCCAGGATGATGCTATTTTGAAGAATAAGGCCCAGCTCCAACACCCCCTCTCTGCCACACCCAAGGGGGGGGCAAAGCTTTCCCAGGGAAGAGCACTCTGCCCCGTCACCTGCAAGCTGAGTTGCCCTGGAGCTCCGGGGAGTGTGTGCCTCACACTGGAGACAGGGATCTGTGCTGGAAGACCTGGTTTGGCTCTGGGCTGAGGTTCCTAACTGCAGCAGTGATTGGTGCTGGAGGCATAAAAGTCCAGACAGCTAAAGTGAGAAAAAAAAAAAAAAAAAAAAAAACACAGGCATCTGCCTCTAGGCAGAGAGGCTCCAAAGCTCCTGATTTTGGCAGGAAACAGGATACTGGGTGAAAAACGGGAATGGGAAGCCAGGTGAATGTGTGTGGGAAAGAGTAGCTCAGGGCAGAAGGATAACTGGGAGAAGAGGGAGGTCACCCTAAACACAGGAAGGGAAGAGCTGAATTCTGTATGGAACCAGAAAGCGGATCACTGGTAAGCGTCTGACGGGGTAAGTGAAGAAAGCTGCACTGACCTTTTTACTCTAAAAGTTTCCCCTGGAGGCTGAAGAATCTTTCCAGGAATCTTAAGGTCCTATAAAATATATATATATATATATATATATATA
>NDGN011113583.1:0-10434 GCA_002564285.1 Tympanoctomys barrerae | reverse complement strand
CTAGCGATTTGATTTGAAATTGTCTCATTGCTATTTGTTTATCAATAAAATTATGGCAAAAAAATAAAGATTGCTCCAAATACAGCTTCTCTAAAAAAAGAACATTAATAACCAAAAATTATGCCTGCATTTATAGAAAATAAATTAAGCAACTGCTTTGAGTACCAAGTGGTGGTGGCCAAGGAGCTGATGTGCACATGGCTTCAAGCCTTTGGTTCAGGTCCTGTGGTCCTTTGGCTAGTGTATACCAAGCCTCTGCTCATATCCTCTACTCCTCCTCACTAAAGCCCGTGTGGCCCCGTCCTTTTCCCCTCATAAAGATTGGAGTCACACATACACAAGGTATCTCTTCTTTCTTATCAAACTTGGGCATCTCAAGCCCCAATCAGACCCTGGTCTTTCTGCCCCAAATTGCTCACCCTGAGCCCTAGATTGTTCAGCCTCCTGTGAAAATAAGAGGCCTTATCCTCCTTCACTTCCTGCTACTACTCAATCCGGGCTGAGTGAAGCCGTGGCTCAGACAGCCCTAAGCACTGGGCCTGCAGCATCACTGACCAGCTTCTCCACAGCTCCCCCTCCGTCCACTCACCCATCCACTCCACACTTCAGTGTGCTCTGAGTTCCTGGCACTGTATGACCAGCAGGCCATCCAGGAACTCCTGACGGCTGGAGGGGCTCATGCCCCAAGTTCTGGTGTTCCTATACCGGCTTTTCCAAGAGACAGGATTCAGTGTTGCTGGTACCCTGATCTAGGACCCCAAAATATCGCCTTCTATTCTTCACCCAATTAATCCTGGAATCAAAACACCTGCCCCCCAAACTTCAGACTTTTAGCCCATAAGCAAGCACCGAATTCTCCTTCAAAGTCTTCCTATTCTCAATGGAGCTTATATTTGCTTTGGCGTGACATTTGCTTCCCCAACCCTTTCGTTACTTCATACAATATATAGTAACACACTAGGTTACATCTTTTCTTGATTGTATTTGAAAGTTTTTAAAATAGATCCACCCTTTAAAAATATTTTATGTTGTCCTTATTTGAGTGGGAATCAATGTGAAAGAATATGTTTGTTTTTCTAAAATATATCCTGAAGAGTTTTTATTTCATAAGCTTCATCAATCCCTTTGAAGTATTTGTATAGTTGAAAGAAAGAAACAGAACCCACACTTCTGGCAGTGAGCGGGCTGCAGTAAGAGTTCAAAGGCTGTGAACCACATCAAAACTCCCCAGGTAGAACACCTGGATGGGGCGGACCTTGACAGGTGAGGTTTGGAGAGCAGCACCCAGTACGGAATGAAGAAAAGGAGGCAGGGTCGGTAATCCCCAGACTAGGGATCTCACAGCCTGTATCCGGCAACAGCTGGAGATCTGCCACACCTGCATCTGCTAGCGAAGCAGTAACAGTGCAAACCCCGATTACTTCAGATAGGGTTGATCTGAAATCCTCACCATAAAGAATATTAGCCAGTATTCCTCTTTTGTAAGCAAAACTGCAAGTGACAAAACAACAGAAAGGTAATCACCCAAAATAACCTTTGGTATGTCTGGGGTCCACCTCTGAAATTGACAGCATGTTCAATATACCCCTCAGCTTGCTATCACTACCCAGAGCTGGGATCCAGAGTGAGAGAGAGGATCGGGGCCCAGCTGCTAAGCTGAGAAACAGGACTTGGCTCTGCCTTGGCTTGAGCTGCCCTTGATGCCAAGTGGCTTTTGGCTGGGGCTCTGGAGCGGCTTTCCCTGGACCAGCAATGGACAGCGTGCAACCTGGTCATGGCACCGAAAGGAGGGCAGACTCAGCGACGAGCCACAGTAGCCTCTTTTAAAAAGAAATAAATAAATAAGTGTTTTTGAGGTTTGTAGGAACAACATATTAGTTTCCTAGCTTTTTTTTTTTTTTCTCCCGTTGTTGTTGTTGTTTTGGCAGAACCAGAGATTGAACTCAGGCCCCTTGTGCTTGCCAGGGAAGCGCTTATTCCACCGAGCCATCTCCCCGGCCCCTAGAGGGTGCCTTGTTACCTTGGTTTGTATATCATATTTCTTGGTGCTGGGTTTGGATCACTGTTCCACGGCTTCCCACCCTGCCTGTGTTATTCAAGCCAGGAGCCCAGGTTAATGTGCAAAGCAAGCTGTATTTCTGGCTCACCGATCACTAAGACCAGCGTCTGTGGTGTATGCTGAAGGATAAATTCATTCATGGGGCACAGGTGAGTGATAACATCAGGAGGTCAAATACTGAATCAGGCAAAATTTACAGAATCATTCAGATTATCCTGCAGAATCTAGCAACCTGCGTGTCACATCATATAGATTTGATCTCCCGATCTGGACGGCACATAAAAGGTAGAATATATTTGTGTGGATTTTGGCTTTATTGATTTATTCATTTAAACACTTTTTTAAAAACATGTACACTGCTCTGCACTGCACTGAGTGTTGGAAGAGAATAGTAACTACAATTTACGGGGTGCCAGCACATGGCTTGTAATTTATATGCATCATCAGTCTCCCTCACAGTAGCCATCTAAGTAGAAGCGATCAATCTCATTTTAGAAAAGAAAATGCAGTGGTCTCAATTTTGAGCCTCTTGGCCAAGGTGACTTCTGAGCTGGGATGTGAACACTGCCTGGACCCAAAGTCCAAGCGCTGAGGCACACCCTTGACTGGCTACTGATGCAGGAGATAAAACTATCTAAATGAGCTGACTAGAAATAGAGTCCACTACATGTTTTAGGCTAGGCACAAATGTCCTTCTATGGAACCAAAAGAAAGAGAGATTACTCTTAGGAAAATGGACCAGGAAGCCTTTGTGGAGACTGAAGCATTGGAGTTGAGCCCTGAGGTACTGGAGTTCATGTAAGGAAGACAAAGAAGATGGAACTGCAGAGCACGAGGCTGGGCAAGGTGCACCTCCAAGGATCATGGAAAATAGCAGGAGACAGTCAAAAGATGATCTAGAACATACACGATTTATTTTTTCTTGAGATAATAAAAAATATTAAGAAGACAAACCTTTATTGTAATGGACACATTCATTCCTATCTTGGAGCACAACTTCCCTAAATGCAAGTCAAACATCATAAATGAAGAAAGACCTAGCAGCTGGACATGGTGGTGCACGCCTATAATCCCAGAGCTTGGGAGGCCAAAGCAGGAGGACTGTTGCATGTTTAAGACCAGCCTGGACTACAAAGTAAGCCCAAGGCCAGCCTGAGCTACATGATGAGATGCTATCTCAAAAAGACTTAAAAAAAAAAAAAAGAGATCTATTAAATGGGGGAAGAGAGGGCATCTTAGATTATGTTTCCTTTTTGATCCCAAACCTGCCTCATTGGGAGGTCATGTGGGGTCTTTCTGGTCCAGCTGTGTGCTGAGCACCTCCAACAGAACTGACCCCATAACCCCTGGATGGACCATTCATAATCTCTGTGATTCAAGTTCAATCTACATTACCAAAACTCTGGGGCTGCCTCCCATCTACACCTGTTACTGCTAAAAACATAAGCTGCTGTCAGCATACATGTCCTTGAGAACCTCCCTTTGTCACTTGTCTGTCCACCCAACAGTAGTCACTGACAGGTATTCTGCAGGGTCCTGAGCACAGAGTACTCATGAAAGCCACATTTTAGCCCAACTTTCCAAAGCAGAGTGGAGCCGGTATAATTAAGTAGACCCAAAAAGCACAAGGATTGGTACTCACTTGGTGCCTGGGTAAGGACTCTGGGAAGCATCATAAGACAGCAACTCCCCCATGGTCATCCCACAACTGACATGGCCGGGGCTGCAGTTTTGCAGCTAAATCCATCCTGACTTATCGAATGGCCTGGCCTTTTCCAGAGACAAGCGTAGAGCACTGTCTACACATGGCAGGCCTGTGGGTGGGGGGCGGGACCATGCTAGTTCACAAGGCACAAAGGTCCCAAGGTCCCCTGCAGCAGCAGGGCTATGCCAGGCTGGGAACTGCTCCAGGTCCATGCTCAGAACTCTGCCTGAACCACGAACATCAAATGGTGGTGTGGCCAGAGTCTGCTTCAGCATCCACACCTCATCATTTCCTGCCTGGCCTTGCTTAGCACCCTAGTTTTGGAAAGACACCCCCTCACACACATAGTTTAAATAGGCATGCTCCTTATGTTTCAGAATAACTCATCTGCCTGCCCTTCTAGAACCCCAACCAAGGGCCACTTGGGGTCAAGGGCAGAGGTGACTGGACGAGATAATAATTTCTCAAGCACATGAAAATCCTTTTGCTGATTTTCCTTCACCTCACCATATTTTCATTCCCTGTGCCACCCAAGCTCAGGGTCTTTCCTTGAGCTTTCTGGATTAAAACCCTCGCTAGAGGGGTCATAACTCAAGACAGGTCAATAATGTAATTCTGCAGGTATTATTTTCTAACCTTTCTAGAAAGATTTACCACTCCTGGAAGGAATGAAGTCAGGTCCAGCAACATGTCCATGAGCTTGGCTCTGCCTCAGCACCCCATGGGTTGCCCAGCTTTGCCCAGATGGTCCTAGGAAGCAGAAGGATTGCCCCCCCCCCTCCCCGCCCCGTCCCCTGGCTCCAGAAGCTCTGTAGGTCAGGATACTGACACTGCAAATCCTCACAGTCCTCTCTGGGCACCTGCATGGGTCTCTTTCCCAGTTGCTGAGCTCCCAGCTTGTACCCTAGTCTGTCCCCTGCCCAGGAAGACAGGGACCCAACCCCAGAGGGCAGCATCCCCGCACTGCCCGGCTGGGAAGAGAGTTGATGCAACTGGAATCACTTTCTGGAAAGGCTCCAATATCAACCCGTGTGCGCAGCCCTGCACACACCGGCTGGCGCTCCTCTTCTGGACTACGTGCGCCTAGGTAGCCCTGTCACAGTTTCCCTTTGCATGTCGCCACCCTCAGACAAGCAAGCTCTGCTCTTCTTGTCACCGAAAGGGAAAGCAAGAGCTGCTTCTGTGGTCCCCAAGTTGAGCTGGGTACTCTGGGGGAGGGGACACCCCGCAGGCTGTTGACCCTGGGTCGCGAGGTCCCCCGTGGCATCAAGTGCGCTGCGAAGGTGGCAGGGACCTTAATCGGACCCGACTCAGAGCCCCAGCGCGGCCCGACTCTCCAGTGAGGCGGGGTCCCCGGCCTGCTCCGGCCGCCCCGGGGCACACGGCTACAGCAGGGATGCACGGCCACCCGATCGCACCGCGCGTCGCTCACCTCTGGGGGGCTGGTGCTGTCGCGCGGATCGCGCCGCTGCAGCTCCGCATCTCCTAGGCAGCCACCCGCCGCCCTCCTGGGCTCCCCGCGGTCACTGCCTGGCGCGAAGGAACGTAGAGGGGACGCGTGCAGGCAGCAGGGTCCTGGCGCCGCCTGCGACGCCGCTTGCCTCCCGCTGCCCGCAGCCTAGCAGGAAATTTGTCCGGCCAGTCCCGCCGCCTACTCGGCTGTCGCTCGGGCTCTAGTTGGTGGCGGGGGCGGGGGCCCTGACTGCGAGGAGCGGAGGCGACGCCTGGTGCCCGGCAAGGGGAGCGCACCCAGGGTGCCCGCCCTTACCCGAACGGTGGCGCCGCCCACAGGGCAGGAACTAGAGGGCCTGGAAACACCCAAGCTCCCTGGAGATCCTTTACCCAAGCTGTTGCCCGGTGGGGGACCGGGAGTGGGGGTGACCAGGTGCATAGAGAGGGTGCCATGGTGTGCCGAGTGTTCTTACCATGTGGAAAAGAAAAGTCAAAGTTCTTTCTGTCCAGCATTGTCTCTGGGCACCAGGAAGTGGATTGACTAGAGAAATGCTTCAGGTCTTGCAGCTGGTAGCAAAGAGCAAAGGCATCAGCTAATACTCCTGTATTGGGAGAAATTAGTAGAGCTATGAAATCGCCTGAGAGGGTGCAGTGGTGTCTCTTGGCGCTGTAGGAAAGGACTTCAGTGTCAGTAAGACAATTTCTGGCAAAGTTAAACATACAGGAAGAGACACCTGACGAAGGGTCTGGGCCGGCTGCTCTGGGGAATTTCCTAGTGATTTAATTGAGACTATTTAGAGAGATTTCAGAGAGAAGGAAATTCAGATACAAGGGCTTATGTGGGTTTTGAAACTCTGTGTTGTGTCCTGTGTTTGGACCAAGTCCCAGCCATCATGAGGAATGCTACATACTGTGGTGGGGACCTTGATCCTTAGGCTTATGAATGACTTAAGGGATGAATGAATGAATGAGTGAATGATGAATGAATGAATGGATGGAATGTATGGTTAGAAAGTGCCACTTAGGAATTTTATCCAGCTCACATCAATAACTGCAGAAGACTCTTTAGACACTTGGGTCCAGTTGGGGACAGAGCTGCAGAGCCAAAGACTGAAGACAGCCAGGACCTTACTGACTGAGCCCCTCAGCTCAGCTGCTAGGAATGACTTTCCCTCCACAGAAATCTGTGAATCCAGCCGAGAAGGTGAGCTCAGACTTCCCTCTCTGCCCTGCATGCACCGGCCCATGGGGCCTTTACAGAGCTGTAAACACCATCATTTACCAAGAACTCAAAATTTTGCAGCTCTGGGGTCCCACCCTTCAACCTCAGGCTTCTGACCTCTTGGCGCCTCCTGGCATCTCCTGGCATCTCAGACATGACTCTTGCTCTCACTAGAAGCCATCCCTATCTCCACTTCCCCCTCTGCTTCTAATCCATCTCCCAGTCTACTTGTTACCTAGCTTCTCCATGTTTCCAAGATGTACCCCTTCTCATCCCTCACCTCTCCTGCAACGTCAGTGCTCCCCAGCTGAAGTTGTAGGAGAGGTTCCCTGAAGTTACAGGGATCAGAGAGATCCCTGCTTACCAGTGTCCAGTCAGAATAGGTCCCAAACTGCCATGAGGCTCTGCCTGATTTGCTAGCTGATCCCAAGCTCCCACTCAGCTGCTGTAGCTATGGTTCTTTTCTCTCAGTGCAGAACTAAGCTCCTTTCCTGCTTCCTAGAGCTCTTTCCTCTTTTGCACTTTTTACCAATTGCCTTTGAAAGATGCCCCCTCCTTTCTGCCATTCTCTTCCCCAGTCTTCATTATGGTGTAAGGTTATTTATGAGTTTATTAGCTCCTTGAGTGTCTGTCGTCCCATGTCCCCTGCCCCCAGGGCTGAAGCCACAGCACCTGGGCTGCCCTAGTTTCTAGCCTTGAACTCCTAACCCTCTCCATAGCCAGGAGGTTCTCAATGAACACGTATGGGCTGTCAGAACAGGATGGGCCCTAGCAGGCAGCAGCAGGCAACCTCGTTGCCTGGGAATACATTCTGTGTGTACGGGGCGGATCCTTCTGACCATGCCCTCAAGGCCCAGCCCAGGTTGGATGGAGCCAGGTGGCCCTATGATGTCACCCAGCTCTGGATTTTCCTGCTGTTACAGCTGCAGAGGCAGATGATATACAAGAAGGCAATGACTTCAAAGCTCCGATAAGCACAGTTTTGCTTGCTAGCGCTGCAGGGCTGGGGAGGCAGACGCTGTGATCCACCAAGAGAGAAACATGTCGCCTTTGTCAGACATCTGCTGCTGGAAAGTGAACAGCCTTGGGAGCATGATGCGGAGGCAGATGGCTTTTCTCTCCTGATAGCATCCTCCCTGATGGACCCCAAAGATTCTTCTAGGAATTAATCAGTGCTCCTTAACGTCTTCCGAAGACTACAGATATCATGCCATGTAGAGAAGCAGGCAGCACAAGCACTTATAGCAGAGTTGTACAGAAGCCCCATGATCCTTTTTTTTTTTAACCACCTTCATCCCTCCTCTCCTGGTTCAGGTCTCTTTTGGCATCAGAAGCAACGCCTCTGTCTTCATCCAGGCTCTAGGAACATCTCCTGCCTCTTGCTAAATGTGTAACCACTCTCAGTTTTAGGTCCTTGGGGCACAGCCCTTCTCCAGGCTGTGGCTTCCTCTCCCTGTCCAGTCGCACCTCTGACCTGCCTGATGCCATCCGCTTGCCTGATCTCCCAACTCCTCCTCACCCAGCCACCACGAGCAGCCCTGTCCCATAGGTTACTGTGCAGGTGGTATTCCTGGGACTATTAGTATCTCCTGCAGGCGTATCTCGTACTGAAAGCCGAGGCCTTTATATTTCTTTGCCATAACTGGGCAATGTTTCCCATGCTTACTTGGCTCTCTGGGAATGCAAATAAATGCTGAGGCTAGAAATGCTCTTTATGAGAATAAGCAATAAAAAGAAAAATTGATGTGAAGCAAGTAGGAATTCGCTTTTAAACAATATACAGAAATATTAACATAAAATGGTTCAAGTTAAGGAGAAAAAAAATCAGATCTTGGCAATTGGCTATTAGACAAGGAAAAATGGAGACAACGCTGGCATCTTCTGTGACCTTTTCCAAAACCTGCCCCCTCAATGAGGGGACTTAGTTATTCTGATCTCTACAGTGTACCAGAATGAATAACTAATGGATCCAGACTTTTAATTCTTATACCACCAAAATTCCCTTTTTGCCCCCATGTTATGCCTAAATACTAACAGTTATTACTCCCTGAAATCAAGGACAGCCCTTTACTGGAATATACCTCTACCTGTTCAGAAAAGAAAAGTCATACATTATTCTAGGTCCTCACAGTATTTTAATATGTTTACTGGATTGTTTTTATTGACAAATGATGTACATATGCTGTACAGATCAAGGTACACATACTGTATCTATCAGCCAGGGTTTCTTTGCGTAACTTCTTGATAACATGGCAGGATCCAGTGTGGCCTTCCAGTTGGGAGAAATCACTAAGAGAGAAAATACATATATAAAGAAATGGTTTCCAGACCTTGGACATTAGGCAGTGTAGGGTTTTGATTGCTGAGAAAAAGAGAAGCAAGTGAACTAAAACAAGAGTTGCCCATGATACTTCCAGGGGAGGATTTCCAGGTTAGGATGGAAGATGAAAATGAATACCACATTCTTTTGTAAAAAAGTGACCAAATTTGGGGAGGCCAAAGTAGCCAGAATTGACCATGAGTGCTAGAGAGGACAGAGCTGTAGGGCTAAGCTGTGGAGGTGGAGGTAGGGCCTTATCCTTTGGATCTTTGGTTGATTCTCATGGACACACATGAGAACAAGCTAGTGAGGAGCAGAGATCTAGCCCCTAGAAAGCAGTGTGACAAATAATTTGAGGAGTTTACACAGGCTGGGGAGCAAATTCTTGTAATAGAATTAAGAAAAGATCTACACAGATACAGTCATGCTCTACTCTAATTTTCAAAGAAGAAACCAAGATAATTTATTAGGAAAAAGATAACCCTTTCAAGAAATCAACCTCCAACAATTGCATTAACAGAATTTAGCAGAAGTTCACTTTTTCCCCCGCCTGGCCTTGAGTAGCTCCTCCTTGAATTCCTCTTTCCTGTAACTGCTGACCTCTGCTCTGATGCTGATAAAGGTTGATGACTAAGTTTCTGTAAACAAAGTCCTATGACACCCTGGAATTTGTCTTCTTTCAAGGGACACAAGTAAGGTTCACAACTACGTTACTGTAAACAGTCCCATGACAGCCTAGAATCTATCTTCAAAGGTAAGTTGTAAAACTCTCACAGAGTAAATAGTTGTCTTGATCTTCCTTCTGTAACTTCACTTATAACCCTTTCCAGTTTTGTGCCAACCCTCTTTAACAAAATGTATAAAACTGGAGCCCTTCCTTTGTTCAGGGCTCAGCCCTTTGGACACAAGTCTGCTGGACTGATGGTCTGGAATATTCTTCTACTTGTCCAAAAAATAGCCACACCTTATCCTAGGTATTCACAATATTTTAATAATTTTTGTTGGATTGTTTTTATTGGTGAACAATATGCATATACCTTCTAAGTATATCCCACAGTCTCTCTGGGTGCTTCAGTTCTGCAGCAGTGTAGCCACATTTCTAAAAATAACTCTCAGCCTGACTTCACTCTGTATGTATAAACTAAAAGAAATAGACAATAATTTTAAATATAAGAATGCAAATTATTAAATCTCTACAGGAAAACAAAGGAAAAATATTTGCCATTTTGAGGTAGGCAAGTGTTTCTTAGTATGTCATTTAAATCATAAATTATAAAAGAAATAGACTGAAAAACTGGACAAGAAAATTTTAAAACTTTGCTCTTCAAGGGCCTGGGAGATGGCTCAGTAGAATAAGCACTTGCCTGGCAAGAGCAGAGTCTTGAGTTCAATCCCCTGGTACTGAAAAAAAATTTTTTTTATTTGCTCTTCAAAAGATATTAAATGACAATTTATACATTACGTGTAAAAACCTATGAGATCTGGCCAAACTTATAATAGAGAGGAAAATTCAATTTTCACATGCTTTCATTATTAGTGCAAACAATAATAAAGGAAATAAAATATCAATTTCAGAATACTGAAAAAGGAAAAGCAAAATAAAGAATGGTAATATTATCAGTAAAGCAAAATTCAGCATAAAAAGAAAACAAAACAATGCAGATAAATAGGAAGGA
>NDGN011113521.1:0-11954 GCA_002564285.1 Tympanoctomys barrerae | reverse complement strand
TTGTAATGCAAACTACCTGCCAGAGGGCAGGGGCAGCACCCACACCCACAATAACCAATTGCAAGTTGCAGAAGTCACCCCAGGACTGCATGAAGTTTTGGAGAGACCACTAGACACAAACCATAGCAAGATGTATTTGGGAATTTATGGTATCAAGTTCTCTGAGCACTTAGAGAGGGGAAGGTATACTTGAATGTTAAAATGATCTCTCTCTCTCTCTCTCTCTCTCTCTCTCTCTCTCCTCCCATCCCTGCCCAAAAAATACTAGCAAGCACAAAAGGGAAATAGTTAACATGGAGTAGGATTTTCCCATGGAGATAATCTGACAGTTTTATCCAGACAGAAAGGCAGGTAATAATTTTTGTTTAATTTTTAATACTGCAGACAAATCAGAAAGCTATTTGGTCTGTCTAGTGCCTCATTGTTAATTTCTAGATGTATTTACAAATGTGCCAAAAATACCACTTCTTCTGCTTGGCCTCATGAATTTATGGAAAAATAGTCCAAAAGTTTGGGACCACACTATGGGAGGATACAAAGGGTAGAAGAGCTGTACAAGGGCCACAAAGCACAAAGGGAGAAAAGTGTTACATTTGTGTGTCTATGCTATTTTGCCTTGTTGTAAAGAATAAGGGAATTTAGAACATGCAACTATTTTATGGTAAGGATGTTTTCATAATAATAAGAAGGCATCAATCTGAAAAATTTATTTCACTCAACCAAGATTGCAGATCTCACTAAAGCACCAAAACAAGAATTCCAGGGCCAGCCAAATAGCTCAGCAGATTAAAGAACCTGAAAGCAGGTGTGGGGGTCTGGGGTTCGATCCCCGGGCCTGCCATTCCGGCCCGGGGCAATGAGAGGGCAATTGAGACTGGGTGTGGTGGTGCATGCCTATAATCCCAGCTCTTGGGAGGTTGTAAACAGGCAGATTGCCATAAGTCTGATCTAGTAGTGAGACCCTGAGCACCCTGGAGACCCTTCCCTAAAATACAAAAATGAAGATATAAAATGAAATAAAATAAAATTTCTAGCTCAGCAGTTCTCATGGATGTGGCCACTCCCTTTCCACTCTGTGCAGCCTCTCCTCCAGTTCTCTTGCAGGCAAGCGACAAGTTATGGATGTCTCAAAACAAGAAAACCTTATGTTTGTGTCCTTCTCTGTTCCAAATGTGGCAACAGCGTACACAGAACAAACAATTGTCATTCTTCTGAAATCATTCCCCAAGCCCTGTGTCAGGTCTTGCTGTTGCACATAGAGATGAACTACTTTTGATGCTGCTTGATGTGCTACATCAGGACCTGGACCATCTTAGTTCTCCAGAAGGAGAGAATCAATATTTGCCACTAATTTTGGTAAATGTGGCTATATTTGGAAGAGTTTTCCAAATACCAACCGTAAGTATTCTACAAGCTAGCAGCTCCTACAGCTTGTGATGCATATACCAAGAGAGACGGGCTATGCTGTTAGAGATTGTACCCGGTAGTATGAGTTTCAAGCACACATTCCAGGCAATGACTTCACTGAAAGGCAAGAGGTTCCTTCCTCACTTTCATTCATAGGTGGACCCTTTCTCCTAAGCGAAGCCTGGCATCTCCATCATATGTATAAACATTTGACAAGCAACTTTTTTTGGCTTTGTTTTGTATTTGTTCTTGTTCACCTGGTGAGCACCCTTAGTGTGTTTGTCAGTTTTCTGTTGCGATGACAAAATACCTGAGACTAAAGACTTGGAGGATGAAACATCATAGTAGAAGGACCTGAAAGAGGAAAGCTGTGAAACGGAATGAGGAAAGAAAGTCAGGGAGAGAGGAAAGGGCTGGAAACACAACAATACCCATCTGTGTCCTGCGCCTCAGCGACCCACCTCTCCTAACCAGGCCCCACATCCTAAAAGCATGTTCAGCTACAGGCTCATCACTGCGTTAACCCACTGAGGAGCTTAGCCTCTTTTAGGGTGTGATCACCTTCTGAAAGTCCATTGGCTAGCTCTGGGGGAACATTCTATATCTGACCTGTAACACTCTACCCTATTCCTAGTACTAAATCTGTACTGTTTGGGTCCGTCAGAGGAATGTATCTCACAGAATATATCTGTGTTATTATCAAAGGGGTTGTATTAGATTAAATTATGGGACTAGAAATGAAATAATAGCTGTCTAATCCTTGGAGGGCCAGAGGTCCCCAAAGCTGGAGCCCATAATCTAAAAGGCTAAAAGACTCAGATATAGAGATCACAAGACACAAGGCATGGCTGAGTCCTGGAGGCTCTCTGGGGAGTCCCTGGTGTGCGTTTGCATGTGCAGGCTGAAGAAGCTGGAGTCTGATGTGCCCTGACAGTGGCAGGAGTGGGGCTGACTGCCTAAGGAGGACTGAGCTTGGAGGACAAAGTTCTCCTCCCCATTTTCTTCTAACGGGGCTGTAAGCATGTTGGATGGTGCTGCCCACTTTCAGGGCAGGCTCAGATGGTGATCTTCTCCAGCAGGACTGTCACAGGCACACCCAGAGCATACTACCCTAGTCTCTGAGGCTTTCCTCAAGCCAATCAAGTTGACAAGCACTAATCGTTGCCCCACACAGTACCACTGCAAATAGGAAAGAGCTGAGGTGTGTTGCAGAGTCAAGCAGCAGCCTACGACATAGCAGGAGGGAACAAGGAAGTGGCTCTGGGAGCATTTGTGGAGGGCAGTAGGGACTTGGCTGAATATGTGTTCTTCAGTTGTATGCGGTATTCAACACAGTGCCACTGTCAGCCAATTACTTTCTCAAAACCTCACTTCTGAACACATGAGATTTTGAGGGGATGTTTTAATTCGCACCCATAACATTCTTTGTTGGCTTGACTGAGACTTGGTTGAAGGACCTGAGGCTGAGAGCTAAGGAGTACCTGATGTTTTAGGCCAGGAGATGGTGGAACATGTCAGGGCAGGTGGCTGGGTCCAAGAAAGCCGTGTCAGAACATAATAGAGATCTGGATTCTCTCTAAAATCTAAGGCAAAGGCCAAACTGTGAAGAAAAGAATATCTAGGATTCAACAAGGGCCACAATATCCAGAGCAAACCTCAAATATGCAAGACTTCCATTTGAGAGCATCCGTCAAGTTGAAGAAGTGATCTGGGAGCAGCTAACACGCTCTTCACTCTTGACTGAAGGAGCCTTCTTGGGCACTTATGGATTCCATTTTTCCCAGCCCTCTGCAGATCAATTTTAGGGTACTTGGAGAACTCTCTTACAATCCTTCAGAAAATGACGTGAAGGAAAACCACACAAATAAGAGTGATTGCTAATGATTATCAAGATCAAATAAATCTTGTCTGGACCTTGATTCCCTCCATACTTTTCATATTCTTCCTTGCTTATCCACACTGACTTGGCTCCTAGCTATGTATAGGTTTAGGAGACAAAAACATATAGCCCTCACCTTGAACTCTTTGGTAGGCAAAATTTTAGTGAACTAGCAGGCTTGTGTATTCTACATACATGTAGATGTGATCTTTTTGGTGGAGTGTGTAGTAGGCAGTTTCTAGAAACAAAGGAAAGACAATGCCAAGAGTGTTTACTAAGCATATTGCCCTGGTCCACGATACATAATTCAGACTAGAGCTGCTCTGAGCTCCTGGAAAGTAGTGGTGCAAAGGAGTAGCCTGAGCCTACACATTCAGAGCTCAGGGGACAGCTCTGTTAACCCTCAAGCCTGCCTAAATTACTCTGCTTGAATCACAGTCTCACAGATTTCTGGAGGCTGAAAGGGGAAGAGGAATAATTTTCCAGGCATATGTGGAGCACAGATTGAGGACTATATACGATGGTCAGTGATAGACTCAACCAATCACCATGTAGCAAATGGGCAGCCAAACAAAAACTCACACACCCATGCTAAGTCCTCTTTCCTATGTCATTGTTAGTCCTGGTTCTTTCCTCTGTGACACCACCCTTCGTCTCTGCTTATGCAGATCACTGCCAAGATCCTGGGAATAAATGCATAATGACTCACAGCATGGCAAGATTACCTGCTCCAAAATGCAGACATTGAAGGCATGGGTGCCTCCTAGTTCGATTCAAGCCTGACTTACTCTGCTTCCATGAACGGCCAAGCATAGGCCTGACGGCAGTCTCGTGAATAAATTCACAGAATGAAAGTGGGCTCTTGTGGCAGGATCTGAGATGCCCCACTGCTAATCCTAAGACATTTGGCAGAATTCAAATTCTACCTTTGGAACAGTAGCTTCTGAATCATGAGGAGAGGGCTAATTGTAGTTTCATCACTAAAATCACATATACTTTTTTCATAAGCACACCACTATAGCTTGAAATCACTCCCAAAAGTCCATGGGCTGGAGTTTCAATCCTGAAGTTCACATGTCCATGGGATTTGGAGGAAGGATCCGTGGGGGGTAATGAGGGTTTGGTGAGGTTACCTGCGCTGCATCCTTCATGATGGGATTAGTGAATTTAGCCATTTTGTGATGCTCTAAAAGATCCTCCATCAAGAGCTGACACTCTGGGCTTGACTGCCAGCTTCTGGAATCATGAGCTCAAGACCTCTATTCTCTCTGGGTCTCATATTTTGTTACAACAACAGAAGCTGGATTAAATATATATACTTTACTCAGAAAAAAATCACATAAAACCACTTCAACATGGGGGAGAGGCTGAATAATGAATTAGAAACTGCAAACAAGAACAAACAATGAACAGAGCAAGAAAAGTATTTTAAATTTTTTATTGTCAAGTGATACACAAAGTAGGGAGGTTGAGAATCTTAAGACAAAGCATCACAGCCAGCAGGCACCTGGACAGTGGCTGTCCCAACAGAGCATTCAAAAGTAGCCACACTGAAAGAACAAATCCAAACTCAACAGAAGGAAACATAGTCATACTCTCAACCAAGGAAAACAAGGTAATTCCTGTCCCCCGCCCAATAGAAATACCAGATGACCTGAAACATTATATATCATCACCTGCATTCTAAGGAGAAGTTCGATGCACACTCATTTATGTCTGCATCTCCTTAAGAAGGAAGGATTCAAATCATCTTCAAGGTAAACATCTCTGTGATCACTATGAAAAGATAGCTACCTTTTTCTTTAGGAACAAAAAATAAGAGGGAATTCAGAGCCTAATATCCTGGGAATAGACAATCTTCCAGACGGGCTGAAACATCAATTGCAAAAGAAAGTATTTGGGGATATAAAGGTGAAGACATCAGTTCATGATAGAGGGCATCGAATACCTGACTAAAGCGATGGATCTTTACTGAGCAGAAAGTTCAACATCAAGTCCTTCAGCAAATTTTCCCATTGAGATGGAATGCTCATCACTCCACTTTAAAGTGTACTGAGCAGGGCAGAAGACAGCTGGCACATGAGTTCTCAATTTCTGAGGAAGACATTGCCCGCAGACATTCACAGCTTTAAACAACAAATGTTTTTCTCATACAGTTTTCAAGAACTGAGAATCCAAGAGTGAGTCAACCAGGTGTTGCTGATGCCAGGTTATTCACAAAGCTGCAGTCCAGGTTAGAAGTCACCAGGATGGCATGCTCTTGTGGCTGCCATGGGGAAGCTTAGCCCCTCACTGCTGATGCCCTCTAGAGGCTGGCAAAATGTCCTCAGGAGGCAGAGGCTGGCTTCCCCAGGGATGAATGAAAAGGGGGCTCATTGGTTTGAAGACCTCAGTTTGGAAGCCACACTCCCTCATTTCTGCTGTAATGCTATTCACTAGAAGGAGCTTCCCCACTTGAGGAGGGAGGCAGCAAAGAAATGACAAACTTAAATTAAAGGCAGCACAGATGGTTTAGGCTTGTGATGTCCTAGGAGCATTTTACTTTGTACATGATTCCCATTTTAACAACCACGAGGAGAGAAAGACAAATCAGAAGTCTTGTGCCGTGGTCAAGAGGGACAAACAAGTAGCCCCTCTCTGGGGCAGTATGGTGAGAGGGGGATGCCAGAGGCAGGATGTGCTAACATATTATGGAGGTAGATTTTACAAAGATATTTAGTGAATTATAACATTGCAAAGAGATACCAATAAAATTTAAAAAAATTGACTTGTAAGAAAAAAAATTTTATTCAAAATTTTCTTGTTTGTAAATTTTCTGTGATCATCAGATGTGTTGGTGAAATTGATCAAATGCTGACTTCACTGAAAAAAAGAAAATTGGAATTAAGCTGCTGAGAGAGGAGATGATACGTTTTCTTTAAGAAGGATTAAGTTTGTAGTATTAGTGGGCTTACCACGCACACCTACCAAGCTGCTGAACTATTAACCTGGCACTGAGCAGTGTGTCTGAAAAACAGAAGATGAGTGACAGCATCAATCAAAAGTTGCACAAAACCAGCAGTGACAGTGTTGACCAAACTGGAGTGAATGCTTTGTGTTTCTTGGGAGATGGTTACAGTTCAGGGAAGGTGGAAAGAAGCATAGCAGTTGAAGTTGACCAAGGAGTCAGTTTAGATTTTAAAAGACCGCAAAAGCAATAGTGTTCAAGAAAGTAGCATCAATTTACAGAATCAGAGTTGACAAAGGACATGAAGCAGGTGCCTGTGTGGGTGTAAATGCATGTGGGAGACTCTGCCATCACTGAGTTGCTGTGGGTGGGGAGCTAGGCATGGAGCGGGAAAGCTCAGTACCGTGGTGATCAATGGCTTCTGCACGTGGGCAGGAGCGTGGGGCCTGGCTGGTAGCAGTCTCTGCACTTCTTGCTGTATGTATTTCCACCATGGTTATTTTAATGCCATTAGTGGTTTAATTACTGGCTCACATTTTTTTAAAATATGTTTTTCCATTGAGCATTCCTTTGAACAATTTGGAAACAAACATGTTAACTTACACCTATGCTCTATAAACACGGGAAAGAATGTTACCCTCACAAAATTCTCCTGCATACCATCCAGAGGACAAAAGGTGGTTTTATTCATCCCTCTGAGCCCCTGCTCACCGGTGGTACATGGGTTCACTTTGCATGTGTGGAAGGTCCTCTTTCTCCTTTTTTCTTTCCATCACTCTTCCCTAAGGGATAACTTCACCTCCCAGCAGCATCATTGTCCACTACAAATCTTTACCATTAAGTTCTCACAATCTTCACAGATGAGATATCTCAAAGCCCTGCAAGGCTTTACTTTTCTAATATCCACCGTATCTCATGGCAGAATTCTGATATATCATACTTAAAGCTTTCTTCCATGACAGGGATAAAAACAATAAAGAATGAAAGGACAATGTGAAAAATAATCATGTCTTTCCTCACCTAGAATACATAAAATGGGACTTGATAGTAAAACATTTCCTTACCCAGGACTCTACCTGCTGGAGTGTTGGTCTACCTCACTGACCTTCAGTTTTCCAAGCGCTGTCCATGGTCCTGGATCCCCCTTCCACGGAACATCCCAATAGGCAATGTTCCTCTAACCTGTCATTCTTTGGTGCAGACGGTAATGTGCTTACTGAGGAGTTTTAAAGAAATTCAGTGCCAACATTTATTCATCCTGCATGTTCCCCCAAGCCTAAAATTACCAGACTTGTGTGATATTAAAGCCAATTGATCAAGGCCACGACGGCTAATAAAATGCATGGTGACTGCCTGCATATTAACTATGATCTCTGAGGAAATACACTCAGGAGTCACTCACCAGTATTTTGCACTTAATCTTGAATTATTTATTTAGAAAAGAAACTTTATTGTGATGATTAACCTGCAGAAATTTTAATTATCCTTTGAATGCTTAGAGCTTCATAATGGAGATGTGGCAGAAAAGCCCCACTGCTAATTAAATCCAATAGAATATTTCCTCTACCTGAAGACATAGAAGTGCCTCTTGTTTGTCAAATCCCTTTCATCCAAATAACCACAGAGCTCATCTCAAATGGAATATCTTATTTAAGAGTTTGAATTATCCTTTCTCCCCAGGGAGCTGCTGTGGAGTATTGCAATAGCACCAGCCAGAGAAATATTTCTCACCCTCTTGATTGGAGTAACAAATAAACAAAAAAAGACATGTTTCATTATATCACTGAAAAGATTAAAATTTGGGAGAGTGAACAAGCTGACATTTTTAGGTAAAATAACATTAGGAGGAGGTAGAACAACTGGCCCGCATCATTATGAACAAATACTACTCTTAACCTCACAATGAAGAAAAGAGGAGTTACATATTTCTTTCTATGCATGCCAGTTTCACTCTTTTATCCTGAGGAGTCAATATTATGGTACTATTTATCATGATGTAAATCACCAAATAATCATCTGGAGATGCTACGCAGGTCAGAAGTAGCAGCACAGTAGCCTGGATGCCGGGATTGTGTGAGCAAAAAGAGGATCGCATCAGGCTCCTTTGCTTGCGAGTTTTGTGACCTTGAACAGTTTGCTCAAATGCTTTGAACTGGAGTTCAAGTGGCATGTCAGAGGCATCCTAAATCAGGCCTACATTTTTACCTTTAGCCATATTTTGACTAAAATCACATCAATAAAAGCATATTGCAGAGTTAATTCATGTTATTTCTCTGTGCTGACGATGGAATGACTTGCCATTTCACTCAGATGAAAATCTGGCCTTCTGTCAAGGTGGCATGATCAAAGATCCTTTCTGACTTCCTTCTCCAATGTCAACTCCTGTCCCCCCCTCTGGGGCTGTCTCTCTGACAGCTCCTTGTCTCCCACCTGTGTCTTGAAGACACACACCTCTGTACCCTGCAGGTGATTCCCGGGGCCTCTTCTTTGCAGGTTCCCAGGGATGTCCTCTCCCTTATATTTCAGAAGGGTCCTTTAAATTTTAATAGCTCTTTTAGTATCTACCTGTACTTTTTAATCCATCTTTTAAAGAGATAAATTAAGTACAAATATCCAATAAACATCTATTGTGGTTAATTTTATATCTAAACTTATTTAAAAGTCTTTTTGATGAAATTTACACCTGAATCAACAAACTTGAAGTAAGTAGATGGCCCTCTGGCATATGAGCAGGCCTCATCCAACCAGTTGAAGGCCTGAATAGAGTAAAACGACTCATATTTCAGAGCAATGAGGAGCTCTCCAGTAGATGCCCTGAAATGGAAACTGAACCCTTGGTTGCTTGCATTTCTAGCTACTGGCTGCACTGCAAAGCTCTCCAGCTCTGTAACTGTGTGAGCCAACTCCTTAAAATAAATCTCCATATGTCCTTTTGGCTCTGTCTTATTGGGTAATCCTAACTAATGCAATACGAACTTAATGGGTGCCAACACTTTATTTCATTAATGGGTGAACCAGTAAGATGTACGAACAGCTGCTCACAAAATTGCAAGGACAGAGTGTGGGGGCCATGAAGCTGGAGACAACTTAATTAGGTGCTCTGCAGAGTGTTTCACCAGTCTGCAGTTGAGTATTGGCAAGGGCTGGTCATGAACTAATGAAGAAGAATCCACCTCTAAACTTAGATGTTGGATAGAACAATTTTTTTCTGTAGTTGTAGACCTAAGGACTTTGACTTCTTACCAGCTGTTATTTGGAAGCTGTCCTCAGCTCTTATTGGGCATTTTCTGTTCTTACAGGTTGACAATAGTTCTTGGCCATGTGAGCTTCAATCATATGATCACTTCCTTCATCAAGTCTACAAGGAATGCTTCTAGAATAAGCAAGACAGAGAGTTAAAATTCATAAAGCCATTATGGAAATGACATGCCATCACTTTGTCATCTTCTGTTGATGAAACACAAGTCACAGATCCTGAACACACTCTGGGGAAGAGGATAGCAGAGACATGGGCCATTGGGGAATGCTTCAGAGTCTGTCTGTGATGAAGCCAAAATCAATCAGATGCTCAGACGCCTACAGAATCCTAGGATCCCTAGGGGCCCTTCAGATCGCACAGCCATTTGGGAAGGAGTTTTCTGTTTCCTGCAAAGCATGACATGGTTTTACCATATGTCCAATAATCACACTTAAGGGTATTTTAATTATGAGTTGAAACCTGCACAAAATGGTTTAGAGTAACTTATTTCCTTTTCATCAAAAGCTATCTGCAAAGGCTTCTGATGGACGATTGAATAGGACAGTGGAGCTAGCTAGTGTGTGATACTATAATTGTCGATCTGTAACACTACACATTTTAAAAAACCCATTGAACTTTAAAGCAGAGAAGTGAAATTGTGTGTGCATATTAAAAAATAACTCACATGGAAATGTAATGGAATCCTAGAATGGAAAGTGGAATATGAGCATAATTAAATTTATTCTCAGGTAAATTATTTTACATTCTTCTAATAAGAAAATAGCTACAGAAGGGAAAAAGTAAAGGAAAATTGCTACTTGGCTAACAAATCATAGATCCTTCACATGCTTAGATATTTTATCACAAAAAACCCTATCACCTCTGATGTCCTTATTGATGCTCATTTTATGAATCAGGATCTTGAGGTCAGTGCAACTTAGTCAGTCTCCTGAGGTGTGTGACCAGCAGCAAGCAATGCCATATTTTGAAGTAGGTGTCTCCTGTGTCTAGCTTTTCCCTGCCAGTCAGTGTTTCACAATTAGCCCATCAGATAGTTTCACACATCCTTGCAGATATTTAAAAAATTTTTATAATCTAAGGAGAATCCAAAATAGTTGAAAAATAATAACATTAGCAATGATACAAAACTTCACCAAATAAAACAGGAATTTGACAATGGTTGCTGTGTTACATAATATTGTCTTCTAATTAGTTGTTTACCTTACCAGAGAGGAGAATACAAAATGGGCCTAGAAAGTTATAAGAAATTAAAAAGGCCAAGAAAAAAATCTGAGCAGCAACAGCTCCTTCCTGTAGACCAGCAGAAATCAACAGTACATTTACCCAAGCCAGTGTGCAAACAAACATAAATATATCTCTTCCCACCCTCCCTCTCCTGTCATTTTCCTTATCCCAATTTTCATGCCCTTTAAACAAATTCTTTATCTTTCATAGTGTCTATTGTACCTTTGAGATTGTATTCACACTTTTCAAAACCTTTTTAATCTTTTAAAATATAAGTGGTCTATTTCAGCTTGTTAGAACTCCATTGCACTGCTTTATGTATATCGTAGAAAACCCCTAACTTATATTTTCATTAAAAATGTTTTCTCTCTATCCAAACAGAAATATGTAGCAGTAGAGAAATGGAAATACATCACAGGCTCCAGAAAACTTAGATCAAAGAAGAGACAAGTTGAGGGCAAAAGAAAAGAGACGTGGCTGCCCCTGGGATCAACTTGGCAGAGGACAAACACGGCCTTATTTGTGGTGTCTGAGGACACTCAGACACCCACTGAAGTCAAGGCCATTGGTGCCCAGGCCTGAGCACAGGGAGGATCAGGGCGCACGGGCTTTCCTGCTCTGCTGGCTCATGTGGAGCTGACACAGAGGAGGACCTTGCTCTCCACTAGCATCACCCATTTTCTATGTGCCCCCTACTCACTGGTACTAAAACTGAAACGAAAAAGTCTCTGGCTTCATCTAGCAATGGTGTCGTTTCCATCAGTGTTGACTTTGCTGTTCTTTTATCAGCAGAGAAAAATAAACATGGCATGTCAGGGTAGCCATGAAAAGATGTCACCCAATTTCATCAGGTTCCCTGGAGACCTCTGCCTCTAGGGGAGATCTATGGTGAAGATCAAAGCACACTTTTTTGTTCACTTATTTTATGAATGGCCCTATCTTCTTCCAGACTGATAAGAGAATGTTTATGGAAATTAATATTTTTCATTTCTTTTGTTTATCTATCATTTAGTGAATAATCATTCCCGATGAGAAGAGTATTTTCACTCTTAAATTTCTCCTTGATGTAAAAGGTGGTATCCATTCTGTAGCTTTGTATTTTAAAGAGAAGAAAAATTTTTAAATCCTAAGTAGCAATACAGAATTTCAAAACAAGATGATAGGAAATCAACAAGATTTGTATATTGCATGGTGTTATCTTCAAAGTAGTTGTTCATAATTATAGATATTAGCATGTA
>NDGN011113512.1:0-11265 GCA_002564285.1 Tympanoctomys barrerae | reverse complement strand
CTTTCCTTACAGCCCTCCTTTTTCTCTAATTTTAGTCTGCAAACTTAGGTTGTTAACCACCCAGAAGACTATATTTTAATATCGGGGACCAAACTCAGGGCCTTTACACTGAGCTACATTGCAAGCCCTTTTAAATTCTTTTTTTTTTTTTGAGACAGGGTCTTACTAAATTGCTCAAGCTGAGCTTGAACTTGCAATCTCCTTGCCTCAGCTTCCTAGAGTACCAGACTTACAGAAGTATGCCTCCAGGCTCACTCAAAATTTGCCCTTTGGAAAGTACCAAAGAAAAGTTTGGTAAAGTTTTAAGTCACTCTCAAATGTAATTATAATAAGCTAAAATTTTGCCCTGATTTTCTTAAAGTATCCAAATAAGAATAACAAGAATACAAACAAAATTTAAGAAACAAGAGAAATTAGTTGAAATGTTGTTAGGGAAGACTACTATAATTTGTCCTTTCCTGAGAAACAATATAATGAAAAAATACCACTTTTTAATCTACTGCTTATGACAATGGCACTTGGATCAATCACACTATCATTTCATTTATTTGTTTTTCTGAGACAGGGTCTCCCTATGCAGTTTAGACTGACCTTGAGCTCACTTTGTAGCTCATGCTCGTCTCAAACTCGCAATAATCCTCTTGCCTCTGCCTCCTGAGTGGTAGGATTAGAGGCATACACCAATACACCCAGATAATCATACTATCTTTATGTAATTTTAGTTTCTATATATCTTAGATTGTAAGATATACAGAAACAGATAATATCTTACAAGTTCATTTGTTCAGAATTAAAGAAATTGTGTATGAAATTTTGGATAGTAAATAAATGATAGTTGTTTATTTGTTTGAGGAACCAGGGATTGAACTTAGGCCCTTGTGCTTGCCAGAGAAGCGCTTATTCCATCTCCCCATTTAATTTAATATTAAATTAAATATTAATTAATATTAATTAATATTTAATTTAATATTTAAAATTAAATGTTAAAATATTTAATTATTAAATATTTATTTAATAATAAATGTTATTTGTAATAATAATAGCTATTACAAATAAGAAACAGATTAATTTGCTTGTCTCATTAGATGGACCACTGAAAAAGTGCTCTGTTGATCAATCAGCTTACAGGCTTCACGTAAAACAGAAACATCTTGTATTAAAGGTAGTGGTAACTACTTACCCACATAAGCATCAATTTTGTAATAAAAATGGCCTGATTTAAGTATTTTAGACAGCAATGTAAGGCTAGACACTGTGGCACATGCCTGCAATCCCAGCTGCCGGGATTATTGTAAGTTGGGGACAGCTTGGGCTACGAAGTGAGTTCAAGACCAGGCTAAACTTCATATGTAATCATACCTGAATTCAAATTAAGACATTCCTAACTTGGCAGGTGTTAACATTTTCAAGGCTCTGAGATCAAGCTAACAATGAATTTACTTCCCCACTGTAGGTACAGAAATATAATTATTAGCATGCTATGGTGAAAGTTTTGGGCCAGCAGTAGTGGGTAAGAACAGGACTCTCACAAAGGGAAAGCTTTATAATGAGGAAAATGGAATGCTGGAACACATATGGGGCCATCCAAACTAGAATATAGTAAGAACAAGGGACATTTTGTCACAAAGTAGCACTCATGCTCCCAAGCACAGCTCACTCAACTGGTACTGTCCTCATATCTTATATTAGTAAAAAGGATTTTACATAGCATAGGGCTTCAAGTAAGATTTTTGCAGTTCCATTTTGCAATAAAAAATAAAAGTTTCTTTAAGTGTAAGTTTTAACTAATTAATTTTTGTATGACAAAAAGCAGCTCTTGTGATACTGAACTCTAGGTCTTAAAAATAAGACAGGATAAATATGATAGCAAATATTTAACTATTATCTCTAATCTTTCAGTATGAGATAATAAGAATGCTTATAGAACAAGACAAAAATTCAATAAAGCCAAAAAGTTATTTTTATTTCTGCATGTGATGCTTTCCTTTGTCATAACTTTTAAGACTGATCCCTAAGTATCTGGAAGGAATAGAACTCATGACTTTGAGCTTGCCAGGCAGGTACTGTGCTGCTGAGCTACATCCCCAGCCCTGGAAGCTCATTCTCCCAGTTCTTCATAATAAGAGAAATTAGTTTTTAAGAGGAGGAAGACTCCAGAAAGTTCTTGACATAGTTTCTTCTGGTAGATGACTAACCAGGAACTAGGAGAGCTCTTACTAAAACAATTCTGTTACAGTGAGCCTTGCATCTGCACACTGCAATAACTGATATCCAAAAACAACATTAAGGACCTGGAGAGATAGCTCAGTGGCATAAGTGCCTGCCTGGCAAGCACAAGGTCCCAAGTCCAATTCCTGGTACCAAAAAAAATTTTTTAATGGAAACTCAGAAACAATATCAATTCTTCTCAATCAGCAGGGATTACATTTAACTAATGCTGCATGTTAAGCCTATTTATTTTGTAGGACGCAGGATAAGAGCCTGAAAAATTGGTCATACAAGCACAACAGTATAGTCTCCTTTCCAACAGGACCATTTAATAAGTTTAGAAAACAGCTTGTATCTATGAAACATTTGGCATGAATATGTACATCTGTACATGCAAAACATGAAAATGAACAAAACAGGCAAAACTTTTTTTGTTGTTATGTATATCTAAAGTGTGCCAATAAAATTATCTATTTTTCTTTGTGTGTGTGTGTTTTTCTTTGTGTGTGTGTGTGTGTGTGTGGTTTCAGAAGGTTGGTCAAACATTCCAAAAAAACAGGTAAAATATTATTTCCAAAGAAAAACAAGAACAAGAGTAACAATGGAGAAAAACAGATGGGCAGATTGCAAAAAAACAAGTAAACAGAATGCTGGAGGAAGAACACAAGAAAAATAGAAAAGAAACTATATATTACCTAATGTAATAGGCAAACCCAAAGCAAATGTATAATTATTTTCTAATAGGCATAATTAATTTTTGTAATGTTTCCAGTTAATCTCAGGATTCTTTATACTACACAGACAAGAATGTTACCTCTCTTGGTGTATTAATTGGCAAGAAAAAATGAAAGATCAATTATTCAACTTCTTAATTTTCTTCTTGCCTTTCAAAGTATAAATATACTAGGTTGAAAACTTTAGTAACATTTTAAAATAAGCAATGATACAGTCACTGATACAGAATTGGAGAAAACCCTTCTTTCTCTTTCTCAGTATCGACTGTACCTTTCAGAGTTCATTGACTCTTTCAGGCACTTACACTAGGGAGACAATAGGATGTTCACAATGTGGGTCTCATTATCTTACTAGCGTGCATTCTAGTTGCATCCATGTACCTTTAAGAGCCACAAGTTTATCTCTTTTATAGCTAATACTCTATAAAAATGCCACATCTTTTTTATCCATTTCTCAGTTGATGGGCATTTAGGTTATCACTAAGGTTTTCAAATGAGAAATTTCACTGCTGTTAATAAGAGAAAAGAGAAAATAAAAAAAGTAAGGGAAAAACATATATACAGCTTGGATGGTTGTACTGCTGATTTCTGCTGGTCTATTGATTGAAAGGGACATTTAATACTTAATTGTTTTTCTCTCTTAATTTTTAGAGTAATTTGTCATGTTTATGTCTAATAAACTGAACAACTCATAAAAAAAAAAAAAAGAAAAGAAAACTTTAGTAACAAAAAAAAGTGCTGTAACACTGGAGTGAGGTCAAATGTTCCTGGACTATGTAATGAGCATCATGCAAAACAATTCTACCATTTACATAACAAACTAGATTTGCCAGCGAATCACCAAATAAGGTACCAGAGTTTTCCAAAAGTGTACAAAACATGTAAATATTCTCAGCAGCCAATGCACAAGCTCTACAGAAAATGTTATCGTTTTGGAAACTAGCCTTATTATTTTAAGCCCACATTGGTACTGCATTTAATAATTCTACATATACTTGACACAATATGTATGATAATAATTTATAAGAAACACTTACTGGGTAAATTTTTTGGAGGGATGGAAGAATGGGTTCAGGTAGGGCTATAAAAAGAAAAAGTATAAAGCTCCCATGAGTCACATGATTTATGTTACAATACAATAATCTGTCAGCTACACCCCAGGTACCAGGGTTTACATCAAAATTCAAGTTTTTTACACATTTAATAAAAACTGTTTCCTGAAAATGTAACAGGATACCAGTAAAGGATATAAGTAATCTGACTGAACATTAGGCACATGTACATAAAATAAGATAAAGATTAGGATACCAATAAAGGACATAAGTAATCTGATCCAACATTAGGCACACGTACATAAAATAAGACAAAGATTATCTACAGACACTAATTCATAGAATGAATGAATATCTGGTGTCATGAAAACTGAGTGAAAGACTTGATGCTGACTTGGCTAAAGACAATTTGCAAGAAGTCTAGGGTCTGATTTGTCTTGGGTTGATATTTCTACAGTTTAGCATATTGTTTTCTGAAGATTACGCTAATAGAGAAAAAATGTTTTAGCCTACATAGTATTTATTTTTTTCATTCATGAATGTTTCCTGACTGTCCACTCAATAAATGGTGGGTGTACTGCTGTAGCATCTGGGAATATAGCAGTGAGCAAAGCAGAAAAAAATAGATAATTTTATTGGCACACTTTAGACATACATAACAACATTCACAGAATTTGTACCGGTATATGTCTCTTGATACTCTTTTCCCCATTCCCTTCTCCTCCCTTTAAGCCCTCTTCCCCTTCCTTATCTACAAAAGCTTTGTTCCCATTTTTTTCCTTCCATTGATTTTTTTTTTTAATCTCTTCCTTCCTTTCCTTTGCCCCCTCCCATCCAAATATTTCCTTCCTAATTCACAGTATCTATTTATACATTTTGGTCCTTATTTATACTTAAGTTTCTCATACCAGAATAACTATTTTTTTCCTTCTTTCCACTTTCTCGTATTTTCAAGGTTTCCTGTGTGTATGTACAACTTACTGAAAATAAGTTTTTAAATGTAAAATAATTTCATTTTAACATAAGGCTTTAATTATTATTTTAAGTACAACAATTCTGAAATAAAAGAGCAAAACTATGTATGTGACCAGAATTTTACCTATTAAAATAGTGAGACTGAATAATGGAGAAATAATTTTGTTCAGTCATTCACTGCAAATATTTCTCATGCTAAGGTAGTTGTAATGGGTTAACTGGGTTTTGTGCTATAACTATGGAAAACTTCTAGAAGGAATCTTGGGCTTCATTATCTACTTCTGCTCAGCAATGAGGGTCTTACCCATGTTTAGCAATAAGTGACTAGTCTTGTCAAGGCAGCTAGCTAAAGTAAACTCCCTCCCTAACAAGTTTCCTGTAAACAGTCAGTTTAAGAAGTTATTTTGTAAAAACAGCTTGCTCAACAGGCCCCCCACACAAGGCAAGATCCCCTTAGTTATAAACAGTTGGCAACTATGTCAACAAAATGTGGTTTACTTGCTATAAAAGACTGGGCTTAATTCTGTCTCGCTGCTAGTTGGCACTTTCTGCGTGGAGTTCAATGGCCAGCCACTGGACAGGCTAATAAAGGCTCACTAAATTCTCATCCCTTCTGGTCTCAGTCTCTACTTTAAATTTGAACCTGGTACATTTGGGGGCTCATCTGGGTTCCCATTTGTACTGGGACTAAAGAGCCGAGACTTTTTTGAATGTTCATACTCTTCAGGGGACTGAGAGGACATTCCTCAGGCCCAAGGAGATTTTATTGGCCTCAGAAATCTAAAAATCCTGGACTATCAGAACGGAGCTGTCAGGATTATCACCAGTAAGACTGTTCGGGTGGGGCCAGGGAGATGGCTCAGTGGATTAAGCACTTCCCTGGCAAGAGCAAGGGCCTAAATTCAATCCCCAGTTCTGAAGGAAAAAACAAAACAAAACAAAACAAACTGTTCAGGTTTAGTTTAGGGCACCCCTCAGGTGGAGGAGTTGGATGCAACATTATCCCCAAGACTCGATTCCAGACCATGATTATGGCTGACAGTCCCTGGTATCTCAGTTTTCTGGTATTTCAGCTTTTATTTGTTTCGTGTTTCTTTGTCCTTGTCACTATGGGTCAGTCTAAATCATTTTCAGGATTTCAAACAAGACTCAGGATCTCCATGGGCAAGATCCTCTTGCAAAAGGCCTGCCCAGCCTCTGTATCTGCGAGTGGTTTTTTGGTGCCACAAGCTAATTTCAGCTAACTACCCCAAAGAGGCTGAAGGAACAGGATGCCACAGTGTAGAAAGAAATAACAAAACTTACTGCAACCTAGGTAAGATTTGATTGGCTTTTTTCTCTCAAGGTTGGCGTTGGTGGGCCCTAACTTCCAGACATGGAAGTTGTGTCAATCTATCTCAGATGAGTATTTCTGAGATACTATTGACATGCTGTTTGTTTCACTGAGAGAGTCCATTTTCTCATAGACAAATATTCCTAGATTTGTTTTCCTTTGGTCTAGAGGCTCCGTGAGGTTTGTTTTCCACATCTGTTTTGAATTTGTTGCAGGGGGGATCCTGTGTTGTCTTACCAGGAAATCTATTGGAATGCTGGCACTTACGTTGCATTTCTTTTGGTTTGAAATCCAGCTGAGGGCCCAAGTTCAATCCCCAGTTCCGCCAAAAAAAAAAAAAAGAAAAAGAAATCCAGCAGAGAAGGGGCTGGGGAGATATCTCAGTAGAATAAGCACTTGCCTGTCAAGCACAAGGGCCCGAGTTCAATCCCTAGTTCCATTAAAAAAAAAAAAAAAATGAAATCCAGCCAAGAGTTCAAGTTAGTAAACAGGTCGGAGAAAAGAAAAGGAAACCAAATTCTACCCCAGGATATTGTGGTACATTTGTTTGTCTGAATTGTTTGTTTTCTGTACCCAATGCACCTGCATCCCTAGCTGCGCTCCCATTGGGACATAACCACTGAGTCCATAGCTTGGGCTGAGGCAGCGGTATTATTTCTGTTCTTCTTTCCATTCTTGCATTTTCTGACAGTCTTCCTGGAAATGCAGAAGGGCGCAGACCTAGCTCAGTTGCCCTATTGCATTGCTGTGTCAAATTATATTAGTCTTGGGCTTGTATTGTATGTGTAGATCAAGAGGTGATACTGCTGGGACCTTTGTTATGGCCACAACAGTACAGAGCCAACCATCTGCCCTGAGCTGCGTGATTTGGAACTTTGATGAGTCCCAAGGTAAATAATGGATAGTGCTTTTGGGATTTCTGTTATCCTCGGTGCTGTGGCATCCAGGGGAGCCTCAGCCACAGGTGCTGCAGTTGCTGCTCTCACTCCATCTTCTGAGCTTGCTCGCGTTCTCTCTCCCTCTCTCTCTCCTTCTCTCTCTCCCTCTCTCTCTCTCCCTCTCTCCCTCTCCCTCTCCTTCCTCTCACTATTGAGTTGATGGTAGGGTAACAAGAGCCTATGGAAGGGCCAGGAAGATAGCGCACTAGAATAAGCACTTGCCTGGCAAGCACAGGGCCTGAGTTCAATCCCCGGTTCTGCCAAAAAAAGCTCCTATGGAGCTCACTAGCTCAGCTCATGGGCCATTATCTGTCCTGCCCATTCTAGGTTGATTTACTGCTCACTTCTCCCTGCCCCCCAGCCTCCTCAGCAGCTGCTCTCCTGCTGCAGCCACAAGGAGGGGATTCTGAGTCCCCTCCCTGAGCCTGTGCTTCTTCTGGTTATCTGCTGCAAAATGCAAAAGTAAAAAGTCTACAAAAATAAGTTACTACTTCATAGTAGAGAAAGTATAGAATGAAAATACAGACAGAGAAAAGTGGTAAAGGCAGCCTATAGGAAAAGGGATATTTCATGTGAAAATGTCTAAAGCTGCTAGAAAGGGATAAAGAAAGTGTTTATGATGGAATCAGAGGAAGTTTCAAGAAAGTGTTTGTAAAGTAACTGAAAAAAAAAAAAGAAAAAAGAGGTTATGGTAATTTAACCAGAAATAAATTTGAGTGCACTCTAGTTTTGTAAAGGTATTTGTTTGATTTGCATATTTGCTTATGGATTTTTATGTTGTTATCTGAGCTTTAAATATAGACTTTAAAGCATGTTTTCTCCTGAGTTACCAGCTGGTCTAAGTAATATCAAAATTTTTATATAGATAGATATAATATAACTATATCATTAAAATGGGGAGAGATTATTAGGCAGAATACTTCATTGGTGGATAGAGGAGTGGTCCACCTTTGTTCATCAATGAAGAACCCCAATAATCTACATAAAAATACCCCAATAATGTGGTCGTTGGTTAAAAGATCTTGTTAAAAAAAATATGTATATATACATATATATGCATATGTGTGTGTGTGTGTATATATATATATATTGTTTGCCTTTATATATATGAGGTTCATGTCAAGCCAACATGAACAAAAACTTGTGTGACATATATGATAACTAAAATGGACATTTCATATTGACTGTTACGTTACACTAATAATGATGTCAAATGTTCTCTGTAAAAGTGTAACTGTTGCCTGTCAATACTCCACAGGGATTTAACTACTGAAATGTCCATGGTTGACAAGAAGTAATAGTTCTCTGGTTACACTTTATATTTAAGGTACATAAATCTGCTCCCACCTAACTGGATCTGGTATGCTATGATAGATTTGAAGATAAGATTCTTTTGCATTCCCTTGATAGCTGTATCCCAGGAATTGTTTGCCTTTAACAGAAGGATCTGGGGGAGAGGGGAAGGTGGGAGAACACAAGTGCCAGTGATGTGGACATGACTTCCCAAGGACTCAAAAATCACTTTACTGTTCTTGGAAAAGTTCTATCAAAGAATGTGGTGCCTTTTGATAATAACAATCCTAACTTTTCTTAAATATGTAGATGATTTGTTGTTAAGCTAGAGACCAAAGAGTTGTGTAACAAGGGGACAAAAAGCTACTAGAGGTGTTACAAGATAAGAGGCACAGCATCTCTAAGAGAAAGGCTCAAATATGTGTTCAAATTGTGAAATTCCTTGGGTTCACCCTGACAGGGGAAAGCCATACCTTCTCGAGCTCCCAGATCCAAGCTACTCAAGAGCTAGAAGAGCCCAGGACCTGAAAGGAATTATGAGCGTTCCTGGGAATGGTGGGTTTTTGTTGTTTTTAGGTGTTAGATTTTGCCTCTGTTGCTAAACCCTTGTATAAAGCCCTGAAGGGAAGTATTAGCCTCCCGCTTGAATTGGAATTTGGAACAGCAAAAGTATTTGAGGATTAAAGAAGGAACTCTTGAGGGCTCCGGCTCTGATCCTACCAGACATCACTGAGGCTTTTCAGCTGTTTGTTCATGGGAAAGAAGGAGTTGTAAGGAGAGTCTTAACTCAGACCATAGGGCCATGAAAGTGCTCCATGGCCTAACTGTCCAAAGACTGGACTATGTGGCTTCTGGGTGGCCATCGTGCTTGCAGACCACTGCAGCAGCTGCTATGTTAGTAAAGGAGGCTGACAAATTAACACTGGTGCAGAAATTGAGTGTGTTCGTACCCCATGCAGCGGGGCACTGCTGTAGGGCCGTAGTGAAAGGTGGCTCTCTGGTACTAGGCTTGCTCAGTACTAGACAGCCTCCTGGAAAACTCACATCTAACTCTTAAGATGGCTCAGCAGAATAAGCACTTGCCTGTCAAGCGCAAGGGCCTGAGTTCAATTCCCAGTTCCGTAAAAAAAATAAAAAAAAAAAAACTATACAGGCCATTAATCTTGCATCCTTCCTTTCAATGTCATTGGAACCCCAGGAGCAAGATTGTGTGGAAACCATACAAGACCTGCCTTGCAAGACATACCACTCCAAGACCCCAACCTCATCCTGCTTGCAGATGGAAGCAGAATGGTAATAGATGGGGTACAAAGGGTGGGAGCAACAGCTGTGACTGTGGAAAGAACAGTGTGGTCAGAAGCACTGCCCCTGGGGACTTCAGCCCAAAAGGAAAGAGGCCTCCTAACCACAGGAGGAAGACATCAAAAACTCCAAGGAGATTTATTTTAAGCTTGTTACAGGAAGTATGGTGGCTCACTGAGGTGGCAGTGATACACTATCCTGGACATTAAAAAGGCCAAGGCAATAGGGCCACTACCTGGCAGCAAAGCAAGCTGCTATGAAGGGCTCACTGCCAGTAACACATGTCTGGTAGCACCATTTCTTCAGCCACCCAAATATTTTGAGACTGAGTTACTGTGAGCCAAGTTAGAAGAAGCATCAGAAAAAAATGGGTGGCAAATCTTGTCAGGGGAAAAGTATTTTTTGTCTGAACACACTGGACATTTCATGATTTGGGAACTACATGACAAGACCCATCTGGGAAAGACAGCTATGACCAAGCTGCTTGGCCACTATTTCTACATCTCCAGGCTTTGGACCTTGTGCACCTCAGTGGCCAGCAAATGTGTGACTTGTGCTAACAATAATTCAGCTTCTCAACAAAGCGTAAACCAGGCCTCTGCTGACAGGGAACCCTCCCTCTTGAGGATGTCAAAGCAGACATTACTGAGGTCAAGTCGACGGCTAGAAACAAAAAGTATTTGTTAGTGATTGTTTGCTCATTCTCAGGATGGGTAGAGGCCCTGCCCACCAGAACTGAGACCTTCAGAGAGGTGGTAAAAACAATGAGAACTAATCATCCCCCGGTATGGGCTCCCTATTATGGTATGCTCAGATAATTATTCTATCTACTTTTGTGGGTAGAGTAGCTCAGAGCCTTTCCTCTGTAAATGGAAGATAGATACTGCCTACTGACCCCAAAACTTGGGCCAAGTATAGTGGCAAAACCGCACCCTGAAGAGCATCCTGTCCAAACTCTGCTAGAAGACAGGTGCGAACTCGGTGTCTATGGTTCTGATGACCCCGTTGTCATGCTGCTCCCTATACCAGGATGGGCTCACTCCTTTTGAAATCCTTTTTGGAAGATCACCACTCTTGGTGCCAATATTAGAGGTGCCACTATGACAGATTGGGACTCGGAGCCTGCAATAGCAACTGCAAGCCTTGCAAAGGACTTTGGAGGGACTACAGAAAACTGTATCAGAATGTCACCCACTCTCTTCCATAGCCCTGTACATGCTTTCAAACTGGAGGAACGGGGATGTTAATCAAAAGTTGGAGGGGGGGCAGCCAAACAGCTCAGCAGATTAAAGCACCTGCAAGCAGGCACAGGGCTCAAGGGTTCAATCCCCCGGCCTGCCATGGAGGCACTGCCCCCAGAGCACACAGAGATGGCAACTGAGACTGGGCATGGTGGTGCATGCCTGTAATCCCAGCTCTTGGGAGGCTAT
>NDGN011113480.1:0-10933 GCA_002564285.1 Tympanoctomys barrerae | reverse complement strand
TTAAATATTATAGATGTGTGAACTCAGCAAAATATTCCAAAATAGTCCAGTAGTCCATAAAATATTCTATTATAACTGATTTCTTCTGCACTTGTTACAACCTGTCTTCCTCGATTTCATTTGCTTTAAATTTTTTTCTTTTTCTTTTCTTTTTAAAAATTTATTTAGTACAGGGTCTACAGGGTCTCACTACATAGATCAAACTTACAGAAATCCTCCTGTTTTTAGCCTCCAAAGTGCTGGGATTACAGGTGCTCCACACGCTGAATCTCAGTTGACATCTCAGCACGTCCTGGGGGTGGGGCCAGCACTGCACACCAGGGATTGGACCCTTGTCCCTGTGACTGCCTAAGCAAGCGCTTTAATCTGCTGAGCTATCTGGCTGGCTCTAATTTTTTTTTCTTCAATAGACTATAATTCTTTTTTCATTTACTTTGTCACCCTTTAAATTTATGCATTTGTTCTTTAATTTTTGTTTTTATTACATTCTTTACTAATTCCTTCAGCTTTCTTATCTGGTTAGAATTTTTCTAGTCTTGACTTATTTTGTGTCTTTTCTTGTTTGTTAAGGAGAATGTTTCAGTGGCTTAACAGTACTTGTGACAGTGTTCTTTTTTTTTTTTCTTTTTCTTTTTTCTGATCAGCAGTACATTCTGCAAACTTCCAGGGATGTCTTCTCAATCTTTCAGTTCTTTCCTCCCTTAGGAAGTTGCTATTTGCATCCTGCTGATGCTTGGGGTGAGGTGTTCTAGTCACATCTGGAGGCTAGAAGTAGCATAGTCATTTTTTCTTACATTCCATTGGCTGGATGCAGTCACATGGCCACTAATCTTTGCCAAGAAGCCTGCGTCATCTAGTTTAGTAATCAGCCAGGAATAGAGATGCCCTTTTGGTGGGCGTTTCTTCTACATCTTCAATCTTATTTGTCACAATTTGTCCTGATACTAATACACCTGTGAGTGTTTTTTATGACAGTTGCCTCTAGTATTGTTATTTATCCTTCTGTTTAACTCTTTCATTTCCTTTGGTTTTACATTTTTTTTTTCTAAAAAAGCACATATCTAGATTACATATTTTAGATTGGTGGCACCAATATTTTCCTGACAAATTTGGCCTATAAAAATTTATTGTGATCAATAAGTCTTAGAGCTTGCCTCACATCCTACTTGTGCTTTCTACTTTTTATTATATTTTATATGCTTTTAATACTTTTCTTGACTTTTAGTAATTGATTGTAAAAATATCTAGTTTTAGTCTGTTAAATGTCACTCTTGAAATTTAGCCTGAGTGTATATTAACAAATCTAAGTATATTCAGTGTTCAGAAATTCCCCCTCATGAACATATTGGGGATTCATAATACTTTAATTTTAATCATCTTTCTTGTCAAATACTGTTGATAAGTACAGTGAAGAGATTATGACTGTGATATTCCAAGGCTTTTCCATGACAATTCTTCCAACTAAAGGGCTGAGTAGGTTAAAAACAGAATTGTTTTCATTTCCTCCAATGTAAAACTGCTTTCTGATGATGGGTTGTTGTCTCATGTTAGGTTTTCATCTGTTACTGACTATGTTATATTTTCCAGAAAATTCTATGAGTGGCTTTTTTATGCTCTCAGATCTTGCTGTAGGCTTATCCTTATCTTTGTATCCCTTTGATTATTCTACAGACATGGAAACAACATGAGGAAAGAGATCAATTCTGTTTCACACACTCTACCACTATAATCCCATGAGAAAGAACAGACTATTTCATTAACAAAGTACATTTCAATAAAATTTTTGTTCTTATTATACTTCTTCCAATATTACATGTGGTGCAATATTATATAATAAAATGCAATTATTGAACACATTCAACAGCAACATTGGATAAGGAGACTGTACTTCTTTTCATATATGCAATCTAGTTAGAAAATATCTGTAATGTTGACATCAGAAGCTAGTTTTTTAAAAGACCTTGACAACAGTTGAGTGTGTGGTGCTCCTTACACAACAGTACAATTCAGTTCACAGGGGATTTTGGCAACTCTTAGGCTATAGCAATATTAGGGAATTTTGTAAAACAAGGCCACAGAAAGACTGATTATTTTAAATCTAAATTTTAATAGCATGTAAAGGTCAAACTCTTTCATTTTAAATAAACAAAACCTTGAGGTTGATGATTGCTTCACAACAGATTTATAGAGAAGCTAATACGTAAAAACCTCAACACTGAATACAGACTATCATTCCTGAGCAAAGAACAGTAAAACTGCAGTGGAATAAATAAAAAAGGGATTGAACATTTCTAACATTAGGTGCTTCCTCACTTTCTTCTGACCTGGTGGTGGTCAGAGGACTGCTATAATGATTCCTCTAATCACTCTCATAGCCTCACTGTGCAGGATCTGAGATTTCTATATTGATTAGTTGATACGCAAATCTCTTAGCTATTGCTAAACCTCGAGAACAAAAGACGGGTGCCATCTTCCTATCTTTCATTTTCTCAGTTGTGTTTTCATCATTCCCAAGATAATACTAATTTTCCATAGCATAAAGGACATATCGTGAGAATGATGTCATACCTCAGGAGGTAACTTTGCACAGATATTTTGAAACGATGTAGGACTCAGAACTAAATTAAGATATATCTATTTGCAGATAGGGTAGGGGATGTGATGCATCATAATCTAGTCCAGCTGTATTTCCTGAGCCCAAGTTTGCCAGTTTTCCATCTGTAGATTTCCACCTACAGGACTGTTGCTAGAGATACTGGGAATTTATTCACCCGGAGGCGCACTGATATATAACTGAGCCATAGGTAAGTGCTATCTATGGTTGTGTTTTCTGCTACTACACTGATGATGGCTGGCAACTGGGCCACATTCCGGGTGGCTGTGGCTGTGGCAGGAGACAGATGCAAGAAGCAGCAGGCTCAGCATTCTATCCATGCTGCTTCACCTCGCACCAGTCACAACCCAAAGCAGAATGCAAATCCCTGAATTGGCATCTTAATGGAAATTCTTAAAGGTCAGTATGTCTCTACAATCTAAACAGACATTAATGGTGGAATGTGAAGGAGATGAAGATGCTGGGAAATTCTTTGGTCTACTGTGATTTATGAGGTATGATGCAAATTATTCCAACCAGTAAGCTAAGGCTTGAATCTAAAGTAGTTTCATGAAGTGGGCACGTGTGTACCTAGTTGGTGCTAGTGGCTCCAAGTACATGTAACAATTTGAATGTGAGACTCATTGGAAGGCATTTCCTGACAGAAAGATTCAGTGAAAAATAATATAAGCACCCAGAATTATGGTCTCTGGACCAGAATTTGAACCCCAGTTCTATAATGAGTGAATCTGAGACTAAGGGTAAGTGCTTTCTAGTCTTTCTGAATAATAGGTTTAATATTTCTGAAATAAAGATATGATATCACCTTACCAGGATTGTTGCCAAGATAGGTTAGTAACACTAAACTTAAAAAGATATGTTTCTTTGCAAACTGTTAATTAACTTGAAAATGATTTAGTCATAAAACAAACATTTGTTAAGGGACTATCATTACTAGTCTACTATATTAAAGGCTACAGCAGTTTACCAGACATATCTTTTGGTTTTTCATACCATTTCAGTCTGCTGGTAGTGCAGGTCCTGTGGGAAAGCTTTTCTCTGTTAGTAATATTTTCTTATCATATTTGTCAGATTTTCGGAATAGGCAAGGGTTTTAAAGCATGAAGGAGCACAGAGATCTTTTCAACAGTTGCTCTTTGATTTTAATAATGAGCGAATTGTGCCAAGGTTCCTGCCTCATTGAGGCATAATGAGAGAAAACTGTTCACAGGGCTTACTTGGTTAAGTAACATTAAGTTGGCCTGTAATTTCTGTATTAAACTGCTGGTAGTTGGGAACCCAATATTTGGAACTAGTCATTAAATAAATTACCTAGATTAAGGAGTTTTCCATGATTATAAACACAAGGAGGGAAGGATATCTGTGAAATCTGTGGTCTTTTTTTAAAAAAAAAAGACTCACACAGGGCTGCTGAAGAGATAGGCCAAGACGTTGGCTGCAAAGCTTATGAAGCTGTTGACTGGGCTCCTGTAATCTAGGGGACATTACTACAGGGCTCAAAGTCAGAACACTGCTGCTTGTACCTCTTCTAAATGTGTAACTGTTGGCCAGCTTGTAAACTCCTCCAATCTGTTTCTTTATCTCTAAAGGAGGAGTTGGAACACTGAGCTCAACAGGGATGTTGCGGGGTCCTGATTTGGGTTGCAAATTACAAGCAGAGCTGATTCCAAGAGGCTTTTGAGTTCTTCTCAAATGTCAGTGTAGATACATCATCTGGAGACTTCAGCAAAACACAGATATGGCTTAGGAGGATCCATGGCGTGCTCCAAATTCTACATTTCTGATGGCCTCCTAGTGGTGTTGATGCTGCCGGCGTATAGATCACACTCTGAATAGGAAGAGCTTCAATGGTAAGGAAAATTTTAGTTCATTTAATTCAAACATTCAGGAAAAGTCTTGGCCTCAGGTAAGGTTTGTTCTAGCTGCTTAATTGTGCAAGTACTGGCATCCTTTCACTTTTGTCCTGTAATTTTGGACTCACTTTTAGGCTGGCTGTCCTGGTGCCAAGATGGTTTGGGTTTTGTTTTATACTGCCTTACTTGTGGCTCTCAGGAAAATTTTCACAGTATTGCCAGGAAAAGTTTTAAGATTTATTCTGGTTGCATAAATGGAATAAAATAGTTTCGGTATATGTGAAGATGAAAGAGGACTGAAATTCCCAGAACCAATGGAGATAAGGGACATAAGAGAAAATGGATGCTGGGAAGACAACCAAGGAGTGTCATTTATAGGCAAAAATAAGAAAGATTTTAAAAAACTATTTTAACTAATGTGACACATTAATTTTCCTACTGGCTTTAGAACTTTTTTTGTAAGTAGAGAAGGGTTGTGTCTACGTGTAAGGGAGCATTAGCTACAACCGGGTGTTGATCTGGCATATATTAAGTGAGCTGTGAATCAACTCCTACAAAGCCTAAGATCATTTAGTTGATATGTAATTAATAATTTAAAATTACTCAAAAAATAAGATAGCTTCGTTGACATTGAGTGTAGTCTTGAGAACTGCTGAACTTGAAGTTTTTGTTAGAAATGAGTGTGTTCTTTTAGATGATGTCTGCTTGCCTTTCTTTCTTTCTTCCTTTCTGCCTCACTGAGGCATAATTAGTAACTGTAATTATTTCTTTCTTTCTGGCACCAGGAATAAAACTCAGGACATTTCACCGGCCAGGCAGACACTTGTGCCACTGAACTACAGCCCCAGCCCTTCTATACTTGCTAATTTCACAATTGGTGTCAGAAGTAGGGTTCCATAGAATGGTCCTGATTCATTAAAATGTGCTTTGGGAAGAAGGATGAGTAGGCTGTGGCTGATGAGCTTTTGACTCCTAAATGATTGTGTAGTCACTCATGGTATGAAACAGCAGGTGGATGGCAGTTTCTACAGGTAAAAATTAGCAATAGAATTTAGAAATAGATAGTTCTAACTCCCAAGGAGACAGCTTCTTGGATATATAAGAAATGGTAACATAATGAGAAATAAACTATTTGTAAGCGCTAAAATGAAAGTAAAACAGAGTGTTGAGACAGATCCTGACTCTCCACCAAATTCAAACATTTTTCTAATCTATATATGATTGTGAGTCTCAGGGCTGCTACCAGGGGAAACTCTACTGTGATATATTATGAAATTGTTTCATTTTATGCATTGGTATCATCAAGCCTCTAAAGAGCCTTTACAAAAATGGGTATGAGTAGACTACCTTAGGAGAGATGTCTTTGGTTTTGAATGCTATAAAATGAGAGAGCATGTTTAAATTGATATAAGACTCAGCTTGCTATTCAACAATCATGAGTGTCTGTGTGTGATCTAGACACACAGCAGGTTATTCCTGAGAGAATAGCTATTCTGTCATACTGAATAAAAGTGACTGTAAAGTTAATTTATTCTGGAAAGAGGGAATAACTATCCAAATCTTCTTATAAAGGCCAAGTGGAATATTCCAGAGGAAGAAAGTGATATGTTGCATATGCAAGAAGGATTGGATTGGCTTTATGATGACCACAGTACTCAACTAGTGCATATGTGTCTTACCCAAGAAAGGGGCTTTTTCATTGTATGTCATGTAATGTTTTCACTCAAATATCAAGCAACAGCCTGAGGTCCTGATCAGATTTGTTGTCTCCGCTTCCCTTCTAGGTGGTTTTATAGATGCTAAAATATGAGAGTGATTCACAAGAAAATAGGAAAGGACAAAGGCGACCTTCAAAGGAGTCCACCATGAGGATGGAAATCTTTAGACAGTGATTAAGAAATGGGATAAAGCATGTGCATTAAAAGCCTCTAAACAAGTCTGCTTTATCCTAGTTTGGAGAATTTGAAAAGCTGGAAGGAAAAGACGATAATGAGAACGTTGACTTCTAGTCATCTGGGTGATGGTGTGGCACATCATTAGGACCAGTTTTGCAAAAGTACCTGTAACTTCTGATTCAACCTTGGTTGAGGTTTCAAGGCCATGTTTGCATATGTGGATAAAATGACTTTTAGAATTGAGAGGAAAACAAGAGTTAGGGTGCTTCTTGACATGCACTGTGGTTCTAAAACCTGCCGGAGAAGTCTCCTGTGAGGTTGGCAGTGTAAAGAGATGTATTGTTCAATGGACTAAGGTGAAATTCAGATGTGTGCCTCCCAGTGGTTTGCAACTATTTTATGAGAAGTGTCTTTTTTAAAAACTAACCATTATTTCTGGAAGTAGAAAGCTTGGGTAAAAATAAAGGACAGATGGGTGAAAGAGAAATAGCAGCTGAGGGTAGATGAATGAGTAAATAGGTAAACATAATGAGCAAAATTCAACATAACTATGTACTGAGTAATCAAAATTTTGACCAGTGATGGACAAGTGATACAATATGATACAGTGGTGGCAAGGTTATGATGGAGATGAAAACTACCTGTCACCTATTGATGTCCCAGCCATTATGAAGTCATAGAACAAGTCACTACTCATGAATCTGAGGTGATCGTGATGTCAACAATCCTCCTGTCCTCCCTGACCAATAAACATATAACACATACAATTGTGTACAGCACATGCCATTGGTTAACAATAACAATATTTGTCTATATACTTACTATACTATGCTTTATATTATTATTTTAGAGTATGTTACTTATTCAAGAAGAAATTTGCTGTCAAAGAGCTCCAGTGGCAACCACATGTATCTTACTAAAGCTCCTGATTGTAGTGTTTTCTCTTGTGTGTTATTTGCTCTGGAGGTTTTGTTGAATATGGTCATGGGGCAATGCCTAAGTCACATCATACAGGCTACCCATGTAGAAAACTCTCTCATCCAAGTTTGCATATTCGTAGTTTATGAAAGCCCCACAATGATAAAATTGTCCCATGATATTTTTCTCAGAATAAGGTATGATCAAAAAATACTGCAAAAATTTTGATTTTAAAAATTTTATCACAGTAAAAGACAGAATAACATTAATCCCCATTGGAGCATTCCTTCTTGCTTCTTACACTCTTATTCCAGAGTCCTTGCCACTTTTCTGGAAATCCTGTTTCAGGAGGGTTTTAGCACAGTGGTCGATGCCCGTAATCCCAGAATTTGTGAGTTTGAGGCCAAAAGGTCACTTTGAGTTCCAGGCCAGCTTGAGCTACACTGTGAGAGAGAGTCTTTCTCAAAAAAAGCAAAAAAGGAAGTAGCAGAATGTCTTATATTTTTATAGCTCCTGGCTCTATTCTATTCAAGAATATATTGAATCAATTCAATATATTCTTTCATGGCCATTTTTGCTTTGAGTAAGAGATACACAGGGTGCCAGATCTAGTTCACAGGGTGGATGAAGATGGAGGATAATGAGTTTTATAAGCCTGTCTTTCCACTGGATGACACGTGACAGTGCATTCACCATATTTTTGATCACTCCTCATAAACTTCTTCAGAAAATGGCAAGAACAATTGGGATAAATGTGTTCCATACAAAACGGAGGAGATCATGGGCAGTTAATGGCAATGCACTGTCTTTTACTGTAACACACTTTAAAAATTTAAGTATTCACTATATATTCAGTCTTATCTTTGAAGTGGCTAACTGGTTCATGAGTCTTACACTGGTGCAAGGAGAGAAGTTTGGAGCAAGGAAATAATATTGTTTCTAAGATAATTATAGTAGATTTCCAGAAAGGAAAGGATGTGTCACTACCACCACATGGTCAGGCTGAATTCCCTGGAAACAGCTATGTGATATGTGAGGCCTTGTGGGCTATTCACACTAAAGCATATCTACCTGTGACTACCATTTCATATAATCCTAGTGACTCTGATATGGTTCATCCATCATTTTGGGTATAAAACATATACTCTAAATGCATTTGGGTTATTAATACACAATGACAATGTATATGGTACATGGTAGAAGAACCCCACACTGTACTACAAGACAGAAATGCTTTAAGAGAAGAGAGGGTCTCATCTAGGCCCCATGGAACAAGCTGCTTTGGGTACCACTTACATACTTTCAGATGAAGCAGGCAATGCAACAGTCTTACTAGAAGCCTGTGAACCGAGGCAGAGTGAATGTCTTTGTCCCCAACTGATGTGAACCCTAGAAATAGCCAAGTCATAGCTAATTGTTATGACCCCTACCATAAAAATATCTGTTATATGGTTTGGTAGTTAATCAGTTGTCAGTGGGAGTGGAAAATGCTCAGCTGAATTGAATCAGCATGGTTCTGGCCATGGAAGACCCACTTTAAGGAGGATTGTTGGTAGAATGTCATGAAAGGAGAATGGAAGAGAAGGATTTCAGCTGCTTTTCCTTGGAAGAGCTTTGGCAGTTCTCTTTGGAGGCACTTTGGTCTTTACCTTTACACTGGGTATCCACTCCTGGCTTTCAGCCTAAATTCTTCAGCTTCTAGCACCGGCCTTCTGGCCTTCTGGTGCAGGCTTTTTAGTGTCCAGTGCTGCCCCTTTGACTTCCAAGCACAGGCCTCTTGGCTTTCTGTCATGGATCCTTCAGCATGCTGAGTCATACAGGACAGTTCCATGGGCTCCAGGCCCTTCAGTGGATCCTTTAATCTCTAGAGTGCAGACAGATCTTTTGCACTTTCCTACACTAGACCCTGTGGGCAGCCATCGTAGGCCAGCTTTGCACATTTCTGTGTCCTGCATTTAATCAGATTCCAAGAATGTGTAGTCTTTTGAGGAGGTCTGTGAGCTCTTGTAAGCCCTAACACAATGGTCAATGGTCAATTATGTCATGCAAGCATATAAATTATCCCAGTAATTCCTAGTCATTTGTTCTGTAATGGAGCAGAATTGAATTGTACTATGGATATGCTTAACACTGACATTATTGGTAAGATTCAACTACCATTTTTCTTATAGTAATACTGATATTGACAATCAAATGTATGGAAGATTTTGTTAAAACTTTCGATGAATTTATGATGGGGGTCTTTAGACCACAGCAGTCTAATAATGTGACTTCTGATGGGGGCTTTGGGACTCATGGAATCTGTTCTGCTTCTGAAGGACCCCCCGGGGTGGGGATAGAAGCCAAATGGTATTAGCTCTGGAGGGGCTAGAGGCTAGGGGTAGCCCTATGTGCATTTTACTGGTGCGTGTAATAAAATACTCCGGACACCAGCGTTCCAGTGAGCTTCCCAGGCTAGCAGTATCCCATGCTTAATGTTACACATTATTGCCAGGGAATTTAATACAGTCCACAACTCTATATGAAGACAACAGGAAGCTCCAAGTTTGGAAACCTACTGGACACTCTCCACATGTCCCTTCCCTTGGCTGATTTTAATCTATCTCCTTTCACAGTAATTATCCATAACTACAATTATTACAGCTCTCAGTGAATTCTCCTAGTGAATTATCAAAGCTGAAGGGGGTCTCAGGACCCCTGAAGTCTGTACTTAGTGTCAGAAGTGAGAGCAGTCTTGCAAACTCTACCCCTGAACTTCACAAATGCAGGTTTTGATTTTATTGAGACTGTTCTTTCCCTCTCTGTAACACCACATCCACTTCTCCAAATGTGTCTCCACAACAACCATTATCCTTGAAATGGTTCCTTAGATGCCATTCCAACCATGGCATAATATGTAGTAAAGTATCATTAAGATGTTAATACAGATGTATATAAGAATTAAAAAGTGACTCTAAATGCACAGTAACCAATTTACTTCACATTAATAATTCAGCTATTTTTATTTGTTTCTAAACAAAAAGCAAAGAGGACCTAATCCATAGAGTAATTGTAATAGTGAGCACAATTTTTATTAAATCCAATGAAAAGTCTCTTAAAGTTCTTGGATTATGAAAGCCACCAAAGTACACTTCTTTTATTTTCCTACCAAGTTTCACCTTTTAACACTTTCCCTCTTAAACTCAAATTAGAAACAGACAGCTGACAGACCACTGCTTCTTGAATCTCATCCTGGAGCAAAAGATATGACGTCATTAATGTCCTTAAATATTATTCCTTTTAATAGGAAATTAAATGCAACCCTAACTAGAGTACTATTTATTCTATTCCATCTGTTTCAGATAAGTGCAATAAAGTGATTGGAGATGGAATAAAAAGAAAGAAAATGTCAGGGCATGCTATGCAAAGTTTATGCTTCATAAATTGCTTATTTTGAGGTCCTCATACTTCAGAATACTGGGCATCTGTGATTCACAAGCCATTTTTACAAGCTAACAGTTTTGGCTCCCTTTTTGTAACTGTAAAAACTGGAAGAGAGAGAGAGAGAGAGACAGAGACAGAGACAGAGACAGAGACAAGGATAGATAGAAAGTACGCCTAAGATGTTTGTTATGCAGGCAGATAGAGAGGTTAAGCATAATAACCTAAGTCGT